>NGKJ01000001.1:354077-397326 GCA_002162495.1 Myriosclerotinia curreyana
TATTATTTTATTTTATTAAATATAATATTTAAATCTTTTTTTTAAATACAAAATATACCCCACATTTTAGTTTATAGTCCAAGCTTCTAATAAATATAAAAGTTTTTAATAATATCTTTATAATTATTTATTTAATAATTGTTTATATATAGTTTATTATTAAACTATAAAAATATATTTAACTTTATTAGGATTCAAAATAACTAATTTATAAGATTCTAACCTTATTTGTTGAAAAGTTATTATTGATCAAGTGTTTTTTAATATTTCAACACCTCAAAATCTATTTTTGGAGTTTTGATAAAATGATCGATATGGGCCTCGGTAGTACTCCAAATATTTACTATCCCCCCCTAAATAAAGGTTAAACAATGGGTACTGCATAGCCTATAACAATGATTAGAATTATAGGTTATATCCTTTACAAAAGCTTACTGCTTTCCTAATAGACAATAGTAAAGATTTTTATACAATATATTGTCAATATTTCTACCATTAGCAACCAACATCACTTGCATCTAATTTTTTCCAAGTTAATTATCGATTGGTGGGAAATTTTACTCTCTTCTGTAGACCAAAAAGAGGTTGAATAAGAAATCTTGTTGAAGGAATCTTGTTGAAGAAATCTTGTATTGTGTCTTTTAGGCTGACAACCATGACCTTACTCAAATCATGAAAGATTGGCTTGAAGAAGGCTTGGGTCGACTGATAATGTTCTGTGTCATCTCATACCGGGATATATCAAAACACTCCATTTTCAAACTTTTAGACGTCCGATACATAACAAATAGACCTTAAGCCAACCACTGAATATCCGAGCATTGCTTTATTGCCGCTCTGGCCATCCTCCTCCACTCTGCATACTGCCCTTAATACTCTCCCCCCCCCCCTAAATAAAGGTTAAAAATTGGGCTGTGAGTAGGGCAAAAAAATTAACCTTTATTCAGGGGGGGGGAGAGTATCGGCTTTGGGCATGTTTCCAGCTAGCGCTCTTAGTTGCGTCGATCATTTCATAGTTGCCATTTTCTCGGAGTTGCTCGTCGGAGCCCGAGTGTGCCATTGGAACTGGGTAGCTCTTTGCCTTGCTGGAAGGATTGGGGTATGTTGTAGGTGAGGTTGATTTTTTGCCGCTAAGCAAGGTGCGGAATGAACTGAAGGATATGTTGATAAATGCGGCCTTCACAAAAGAAGCACAAGCCGGCGCACAACTGACTATTATCGCAATGAAGTCCTCGATAATTCTATATGACAGTTAGTGGGATCAGTATCTCAAGCCCATGTTTAGCCTTACATGAATATGAAAAGATTAGATTGAGCCCAAGCTATATCAATAGATTTCCACACTTTTATTCGATATACCATAACAAGCGCGCTTGAAACTATTCCTCTATTTGTTCAAAGTTTAGCGGAGATCTTAAGTTACAAAAGTTAAAGGACAAGATATGGCTTACAAGACGGCTACTGCGAAAACAGCAATGATCCACATTTTTCTTCCTGTAGACATCTTCAAGCGCAACACCGGAGGTATTGGCAGAACAAAAATTAGAAGATCAAGGAAGATATCAATACAGCTCTGAATGACTCCCCAAATGCTCATCTTGGAACATCTAGTTCCAATTGAAAAATCATCCCAACTTTTCCCGGGATGTGGTGTACAGAAGATGGAGCCGAGAGGAATGTTGAGCGAGCCTATAGCAAAGGCCAAAAATATGCAAAAATATATCGAGTATCGAGTTATGGGATTAACTTTAAAGATGCGAAGAAAGAGAAAAAGAATGGCTAATTTTCCAAAAAGGATTGTGGGACCAAGAAGCATATTCTGACAGTACAATATCTAACAGCAATTAGATCATTCTTTGGCACATTTTCAAGAGTCTTACCTTAAAATACCACCCATTGACCATGCTAAGAGGTAAGTCCCACTGGTGACGAAAATAGCTGTTAACTAATATCTGCAGTTAGCATCTTATTTGTCGTGGAGACATTCGCGAAAGCCCTTGCCGGAAAGAATAAGTCCAGTATACGCGAAAGCCAGGATAGTAGCGATAGCACAGAAGTCTGAATAGCATTAGTAGAGTGCAGATTTTGAGAGTTAGAGCTCCTACAATCGTCTATGAAGAACTTTCGCATGGAAGAAAAGTTGGAGTACAGGCGGGCGGAGACCATGATGGCAGTGATTGTCATCATGACAACACTAACAGCAGTAACAGCAGTGGCCTTGGTTTCAGGGTTGACGAAGTTAGGTATCACACCCGGAGGAGGAGTACCTGCTGGGATTTGTGAAAGATCTAGTCCTTCAAGGGAGGACATTGTGATAGGTGTGATTGAGTGGGCAGAGAGAGCTATAGAATATGATGTTATCGACGTTGAATGAGCGTGAGAAAAGTGAAAGCAAGAAAAACACGACGGACAAGGCTTATGGAAGAATTTCGGAGAGGAAATCAGATCAAGTTCTATGGAAATTGAAATGATGACAGGCTATGATACAAAGCTGTAACTCGGGGAAGGATGGCCATTGGCGTGGAATAGATTGCTGTCATTCTTGGGGGCCGCGGTATTCACAGCGGTAAAATCCCATCATGAAAATACCACATTTTGTTCATAGATTTCTTACACGCCCACCTTTGACATACGAGCTGAGGTTACTTTCATGGGCTTGCTGACATATTAAAAGCCCGATATTCCTTTGGATAAAAAGAATCAGCGGGATTGTAGCACAAATATATCCAGCACTTTGTGGCGATCTGCAATGGTACATCCTACTCGAGCAAGCGCTAATACAGCATCAGCCAACTCATATAAGCGCTAGCAAGGCATCGTGCTCACTCACTCAGATCTTCTTACAGTAGGATTTTGTCATTTTGACAGTAAAATATTAGAGTTTACCCGCTTCCCTTTCTCAACATGGATTTGTAGAAATAGAACTAGAATACAGCTTTGTTAGCTCTAGACATATCTATTTTCGAAACAACTAACACTTAAGATTCAATCACACGTAATATGAGAATGAGAAAACAGTTAGCTGTGGCAAGATCTTAATTTACTTCTTTGAAACCCAAGGATACTGATATTTGATGCAAGGTATGCTAATTTCTCTTTTCCTTTTATCGTTCTGCATCCCATTGTATCATCTGATCGTAACACAACATCAGCCAACGATAAGGACAATTTTTTTTCATTTTACCGGTGATGTGGAAGTACTTCTTGCAGCTATGATTATTTCTACTAGCCAATGCGTACGTTTCTATTAAAATTATTAAGATGTACACAGATTATAAAGCATCAACCCTGTGAATTACTTGCTCTGTCCTCGCTGCAAACCTAATAGTATGACTGTGTGATATATAGCGCTTCTTTGTTCTAGACATCGCAAGAAACCAACATTAAGCCGAGTTGCATTTTCTCGCCAATCCGCGGCTGTGACGGATCTTTGCCACAGGAAACTGCCAATTCAAAATATGTAGTGGCGGGCACACTTCAGATGCGGAGAACGCTAACATTGCCGACGACATTACGATTGATCTTTCATACTTGAACCAAATTACAATTACTGAAGGCGCGGCTTCGGCCTCTATCGGAACTGGCAAGATATGAGGTCTTTTTATACTATATTGGCCACTTACAGTATTGCAGTAGCAGGAGGGAGAGAAGCTAGCATGGGTGTAGGAAGTCTAAATCTGGGAGGTAAATTAGCCCTATATGTATTTCCAAGTGTTAGATCGTTCCGTAGACAAATCGAAGTTTTAGGGAAACAGTGAAGTCACTGAAGTATTAGTTTGCACTCCTTATTTTGAGGATTTTACGGGACTTACATGTGACAACGTTCTTGCATTCGAGGTCGTTCCCGCAAATGGAATTTTTACCACTGCTATAGTAGCCAGACCACCGCTCTCGTTGTGGCCTTGAAAGATGATTTCAATAACTTTGGTATTTTCACCAAGATTAACTCTCGTATCTATCCCTTAAGAGATACTTGGGCAGGTAGCACATATTACCCTCTCAACGCTGTGGCTATTATCGCTCTAGTCTTGGTTTACCAACAAAAGCACCTGAAGCTTCCTTAATCCTATTGAGACTTGCAACCACATGGAGCGATGCCAGCGAGAGCGCAAAGGCGAATGAAGCTGCGGACTCTGTCATCGCCGATGTTACTGCGGGACGCAGGAAAAAAGAACCACTTTCTCGATTTTAATCATGGTAAAATAGATCAGCTTATTATGGAATCGAAATGGGCAAGCTGTTGTCTCAAAACTGCTGGCTCTGAGTGAGAAGTATGATCTATCTGGAGTATCTCAAAACTTGTTTACGTGGGGGGTTAAGTTACTTAACTGAATTTGTTTGCGTATGGTATGAGCGATTTGTAAATACCTGGCTTGAATATAGATGGTCATTAAGATGCACAATATTATTGAACAGTTAGTAATAGGGCTTTTGAAAAGTGGTTTTTGTATCTCAAATTCCGTAGACAGTGAGATATACATCAAAAAGAGTTGATGCAGAAGATGGGGAACATCTAGATCATATTACATGCGTTTTATCCTTCATCTTGACAATGTTATTGCCATCTTTCAAAACATAAAATTTATTTCTCCTCTCTTAGCCTCTTGTATCTAATTCCTTCTTATTCAACACAACTAAAGCCTCAAAGTTTGTTTCCAATACATCATCATCTCGCATAGTAAGTGACGAGCTCCCCTTAAAGACTAGAGCTCGTGGCATCTTGGGTTCTCCTCCTGATCCGCACTCTCCCTTCCGGAGGAGGCATCGCAGCTTCCGCCAGCCATTTCGTCTCCGGCCTCACGCCATTATAACGTTGCGGCAGCTCTACATCATAATGTGTCAAAAAATACGTAATCAACATCTTAAACTCGAAATCCACCAAGAACCTTCCCGGACAAGCATGTCGTCCATAACTAAAAGGTAAAAAGTTGGGCCCCAATGAAACGAAACTTGGATTTCCGTCAGCTTCTGGCTTGCTGTCTTGGTCTCCTCCAAGTGCCTCCTTGCTGGATCTCGAAAATCGGAATGGATCGAGTTTGTATGGATTGGGGTATACCGATTCATCCACTTGGGCTGGGCGTGCTAGAACAGATAGCATGGCTCCCTTTGGAAGAACAATCCCATCTTCGGTTTTCAAATCATCGACCATAACTTTTCTCATGACGCTTCGATTACCAAAAGAATGAAGCCTGAGTGTCTCTTTGCATAAGCTATCCGTATGCACCATTTTAGCAAGCAATGCCTTTGACCATGTTTTTCCTTCCGTCAGCCGCGATATTTCCTCGCGAAGGGTAGCGATTGTATCGAACTCTGAATCAGAAGCCACAATGTTAAAGACGGCATTTGTAACCATCGTGCTAGTTTGATGGAAAGCTGCGAGATTAGAGGTGGCGACACGGGCAGTCATATCTCGCAGATTGAGTTCGTTTGGCCGCTCGGCTTGTGCAAATTTAAGCATCACTTCGAGATGGTCTTGGGGCTCTGATGGCTTTGATCCCTGCTCGCCGAAGAATTGTTTTAGGCGCGCTTCAAAGACGGGCTTGAATTCTTTCTCTATGGCGCGGATGTTTCTGAGCCTCCAAAGCATTATAACTCGTCCTGTCCAGCTTTTTAGTCAAGAATCATTCATTACAGAAAGTTGAAAGGAAATTAATTGTTACGAAGAAGTCAAGAAATGATGGGATCAAAGGAGAAATGATGCGTTCAAGCTCCTGGCTTCAGATCTTAAGCAGTAAACTAGGGAAACGTAATAGTACTGACCAAGAATAGGGCGAAGGAATTTGGGCATAAGTCCTACATACGCAATTACCTCAAAGAACTGATCTGTAAATTCCAAGCAAAGATCAAGATATTTCTCATTCCGACCTTGCGTTATTTCGTCAACACTATGTCTAGAAGCTCAGGAAGGAAGTGACACTTACAAAGTTGCAATCCAACCGTAAATCTACTGCTTGCCCGTGCTATCACTTTTCTCATTGTCTCCAGCACATTTATTTCCTTCCATTCTGGGTCCTTCCCTAAATAGCTATCGAACGCTAAAGCTATCTCCTCGTTCATTTCGATGGCTAGGCGTTCCAGCATCATGTTCATCTGCCCGACTAACTGTCCATTCCAGGGATCCTGGATATAGATTTCCTTGCCAGTATTATAGTGCCCATGTTGAATCTCCATAAAAGCATCATAGATGCTGAGTATGTGAGTTGGTTGCGAGACCAGCCATTTCAAGGAGCTGTTGGGTATAATGACTTCATCGCGAAACCCCATGCCCGGAATTAGACACTGGTGAGAAGGTCAAAATTAGTAATTGACTAACTCGGAATGATTGAAATATATTGGGCTTCAGAAATCGCGTTCTAGGTAGAGTGAATTGCACAGTTTTTAATTTTTTTAAGAGAGATTGTTCAAAGGAGGATGCTGTTTTGCTTACCGAGCGGCCATGACGAGAGTACTGGGAATGTTAGCCCGGGCAAATTTATTGGGTTTATAAGGACGAGGTCAAATTGCCTTACATCTTCATATGCTCTCTGAAATAATCTCTCGCAATCTGTATAGTAAAGAAATCGCGTTCGTAGACTGAAGCGGGAGCGTCCTTCATCAACAATGCGGGGAAGGTTAGAGGGGTAGCGAATCGTGAATTTTTCGCGAATGGAAACACTGATGATTACAGTAATTATGATAATGAGAGATATTATTTCAAAGGTACCGATATCTATCAAAGAGGCATAAAGGGAAAACATTTCGACACTGAACTACTCGTGATAGTATCATATAATGTTTGGAAACGAACAGATCTGGACCGTTGGACTTAAGTTGTTGGGAATAGGGTCATTGTCATTGTCAATAGACTGACTAACTGCCAGGATATAATTTCTATCATAGATAGATAGGTGAGAAAAGACCAGTAAAGTAAATATTATTACCCTTTCTAGAATTTTTAACCCGCTTAAAATTCGAATTCGAATTTCTCTAGAATTTAAAATAATTTATATTTGCTACGGTGGGTGAACGAACCCGTTAGTGCTTACAATTTAAAATGGTACGGACGGGTACGAGGGCAGGAAGGCAGGAGGGGTTTAACTCCTAGCCTATCGACCCATCGACCCCCCTTTTATGTTTTATGGCGTGACTTAACCCTCTGTGTACTAGGATCGAAAAATGCTCCGTGCACTTTTATAATCGCTTAACCCCAATTTGCCACTAACGTTGCAGTGCTTCCTTTTTCATCTGACCGTGTAAAGGTTGTTATGTGGCACAGTAGGGAGGTATTGAATGATGATTAGCAAAGTACTACCGCAATCAAATACCCAGCAATTCAATGCAATGTAAAAGCATGCAAGCAAATTCGAGGATATGCCAACATGGGAAATTGAGGATGTCGATCATTGCATGATACTGAGCTCTGATTTGAACACAACAGTGAATATTACATATTCTACAAGTTTAAGCAGCCGGAGCGGAATAGACGAAGCCGTACTCTTTTCTTCTTAGAGTACCATATAGCTCGACTTTCAATAATCAACGGACGAGTTTATCTTGAAGAAAAGATTCTGGCCGTTCAGCTCCAAAGCTTTCTACTTTTTTGTATTGAACGCGCTAAATTCTGATAGCCGCAATTCAAAGCGCGCCACTCCAAAATGTCTTCTCTAGAGTCCAATACAGACCTAGGAACTATTCTCGTTATTGGAGGAACTGGATTTATAGGAACTCATGTGGTGCAAGCTTTCCTGGACGATCCAGCCTCTGGTTCCATCCATGTACTCTCTCGCACAGCACCCCGAGCGCCAAAGCCTAACGTCTCTTACCATCAAGGCAACATGATAGATTCCACCTTCATGCAATCCCTCATCAGCACTATCAACCCACGAGTAATCCTTAACCTCGCCTACCCTGGGCATCTTGCCAAGGCAAAGGTCTTGCGCGAAGTTGTTGTCGTCGGAACAACAACTCTCATCAAAATCGCCATCGAGACTCCTTCTGTCGAAGCCCTAGTTTACACATCCACGGCAGAAGTCGCTAAGAAGCTTCCTGATGGCGGGGTACTCACCGAAGAGAATTCACAAGTCTGGACTGAGAAAGATAAGGCAAACCCTTATTTCAAAAGCAAGGCCATAGGAGAAACTATGGTGCTATCGGCGAACTGCCAAAAGCTCAGAACGCTTAGCTTACGGGTGCCTGGTATTTATGGCGAAGGACACAACATGATGATTGATAATCAGCTCAAAACGATGCGCGCAGGACAGCACAAGATTCAGCTTGGGAACAATGACAAACTTTTCGAGTTCGTCTACGTGAAAAGCGTGGCACATGCTCATGTCCTCGCGGCCAAGGCTTTGCTGAGAGGTAAACAAGATCCTCAGGCGCCTAAGGTGGACGGAGAGGCCTTTTTCATTTCAGATGGTGAGCCTCGACCATTCTGGGATATTGCCAGGAGTATCTGGAAGGCAGCCGGTGATACGACTACCAAGGAGGATGTGAAAATTATTCCGTTCTGGGCTATGTTTGCTATGGCTACGATTGGAGAGTGGTTCTACTGGTTGTTTACATTTGGTACGAAGGAACCGGAATTGAGGACTGCTGATTTGAAGTATCTGAGTACCGGCACGGTCTTCTCTATCGAGAAGGCAAAGGAGAGATTAGGCTACGCTCCATTGATAGGCCAGGAAGAGGGTATTCAGAGATCTGTTAAATGGGCGTTGGAGCATGAGGGTGAGAATACTAAGCAACATTGAGCTTACTTGAGTCTATGAGTCTTCTATTTTTTCTCTCATATATCGGATCAGCTATGATAATAATACCTCTATTTCTATGAACTATTCATTACTGCAAAACCTTTGACAAAAATCGCTTTGATAATGTTGTTAAGATCTTTTTAATTTATCGTTGGCTAATCACATTCCATGGCCAATTAATAACGAGTGCCGAAAGGTATACTGAAGAAACATATTAGGGAAGGCTATGGAGTAATATCCTATAAAATCGACAATAAGAGGCAACCAACGTCAGAACACGCTGTAAAATTCAATCGCTAAGCCCTCTACTCGAGTCTACTGTGAAGCTAATAAAAATAGAGTATGCGATGAGATGACATGAGATGAGCCGGATAATAATACAGTTACAGTCGTAACGTTTCACAATCTCTCTTTTACCCTATTGGTCGACAGCTCACCACCAACTGTTAAAAATACTTATTTTGGTGATTGGTTGGATAAACTCCCTTTACTGATATAACTTACGATGATCCCCAAGCCTCGAAGACCAAACCTCAACTTCAATATACTTGACAAACAAAATAGTTTTTCTGATACTATCCCACCCACAAGAACTACTTTTCTACAACTTCTCCAAATATTGTCTCCATTGCCAGCAAAATGTCTTCCACAACCTGGCTTCCCTCCACCGGTCCAGGCTACCTACCCTACTATCTCTTCATCGTAAGTCCCCCATCCTCTTCCATCCATTTTTCACACTCTGTAAACCGCACATCTAACCCCTCTCCCCAACCCTCTAGAACGGTCTTCTGTGCTGGTACAACACACTTCAATGTTTCGGAGTATTCCCCTCACAGATCAACCTCCAATACTCCGGTCCCGCCGCCGCCAAACAAGTAACTGGTCTCTCGGCACGCACCTTTGGAAGCTGGACGCTCCTGTGTGGATTCGTTCGCGTTTATGCTGCTTATTACGTCACGGATCCGCCGATATATGTGCTGGGTGTCGTGGCGTATGTGGCCATTTTGTGGCATTATGCGGTAGAGTTGTTGGTGTTTAAGACGATACGATGGGATTTGAGAGCGAAGGTTAGTTTTGCGACGGATATTATTGGGTTTGTTTGGATGGTGGGGGGATGGTTTTATGGATGGTATCCTTAGGTTTATGTGGGAAATGAGAAATGAACTTGGGATGGGTTGGCTGGGCTGGGATGAGTGGAGCTAAGGAGCTAGGGAGCTATTCATATATGGAGAAATATGGAGAAATGTGCTATAGAGATTGCTTCAAGTAGATAGCACGGGATCCGGGGGAACTAGGAAATCATCACAAGACTTCATCTCTTACCGAACCAATTCTGAATTTCTATTTGAACTACCCTCCATTCAAACAAATGCGCATCTTATCTTGAAATCCCTTTCTGCTTGAAGCAATTCAATATATCGGTTTCAGAGCAACGGTTAGGTGCTTCATGTGACTTTAACCGACGATTCATATGGCTCGATGGTCACGGTTTGGTATATTACAAAGCACATCTATCCATGAAATAGATCCTCAAAACAGACAATTTATATCAGACTAGTGTTGACGTATACAGTATTTATTGGCAAGAATATCATCCATAAGTACGCGTTCACCCTCTGTTGCTGTACGTTTTGGTATGAGTAGGTACTGTACCTTCACAGACAACTGCGAGCTAGGTTATACAAAGAAGAAAAGGGAGATGGAAGAATATTACAGAGAGAGTTATGGAGGATTACAATGTCCACCAGATACGATCAAATCCCAGAAAGAATTGGAACAGCAGTTGATTTATGAGAATGAAAATACCAGCTACCGCTTTCTCCTATGTCATGTATATACACATATCTAGCACCAGCTTTTCTAGCTCATCATCCTCGATCTATCTCTTGTCAATATTGATATTTCTGTCCGGTCGTTAAGTTTCTATTGATGGATTTTCTAAGAGTACCTATGAACATAACAATACCTAGGTACCTATCTAAATGTCATTCTTTCCTCCACCAAATTTGGAAGTAAATCACAACGAGGGAGTCTATTCCATTAGCATGAATCGGCTTTGAATCAACCTTGAATGCCGTCAATATTCATTCTGCTTCATTCACATTGAGCTTCACGATACACAAAGTTTTCTCAATAACTCTCGTGATCGCGTGCTTCTATTGCTTTCTTGTCTCAGATATGTCTGGTCATTCACTTCATTCAATTTCAAGCCTTCCGGGACCAAGAATATCTTCTCGGAGAAATCAACACACTGGATCCGCAAATGCGAATGCAATCACTTCATCTACCCCGGCCTACTGGATTGATCAATCGTATCTGGGATGTTTTTATTGGAGAGGGTGTCAAAGTTCGAACATATGACTGTTTAGCCATTCGGATTAGATGTCTAGATGTGTTGGTAGGAATATGGATGGAGTGGTCGAAATTAATATTCCTGAGTCTGACAATAGTCAAGCCCGCAGAAGGGTTTTGTATACTGATTAGGGATTTGGCATTGATGTAAGATATATTGAGATGTCAATAGTAGTCTAATGACACAAGCCTGCCATTTTTCTCGATATGCGTTGAATATACATAGCGACACACATGTATAGGTTAGAAAGTTTCTATTCCTGCTAATTCTAGACCTATTGATACTACTGTTTATCTCAACCCTATTCTTTCTGAAAGAGAGAATCTTTGAAGGTTTTGCATGCTATATACGTTGCTGGTGCCCGGGTGTCAAGATTGGTGTTGATGGGAGATAGATATCCTGAGAAGTCAAGATACAGATGACTTTATTAATGACTAATTCATTTTTTCAAACAAACTATCCTACAATTCAGTCAATATATTGCGATGGAGCTGAATATATTAGGAAGAACAGAAGCTATTTTTTCAAACTCATCCTTCCGGTATTCTTGCCACCGGTTCAGCCTTTACGGGTACCACGGAGCGGCCAGTCAGATCACCCATAACACGTAGGCGTATTTAGCTTGACTTTAGGTTCATCTTCAGATCTTCTGCTGAATCAATGGCCCAGGCGCATATCTTGGCTGATCCCGAACCATAGCGCTGGCTCTGGTAAACATGTCGTCCAGTAAGAAGCCAATCGCAGAGATTTCAGCTCAAATAGAACCTTTATATCTACCTAATGGCTTCGAAAACTTTCTGTCTTAGTACATGAGCTCTACCGTCCACGGGATCCCTCAGCAAATTCTCCAATCGAGGGCGAGAAGTCAGATATCTGCGAGTAGAATCCTTGGATGGCAAATTTATGCCCTAAAAGATGTACTAACAAACGATATCGCGGATCAATAGTGGCTCAATTCGTCTCCGGACTCGTACTCTTTTGATGACTTGCTCAAAATAGCATGCGTATATTGCTAGTTTCCCACGCCAATCTCAGAAACAAAAACCGCATCCGATTTGAAAAGAGGCATATTCAGAAATTGAAGCAGGATGAAGAACATCTAGACGATTGCAACGTCATCCTTCATTGTATAAGTCTTGGATCTGAGACCACAAGTTTCTAATAATCTTGAAGTCTCAGAAGAATGGGTCACATGGGTTTCTGCTGTCATATCGACTCCATCTGCTCCAGAATATCTCGAGAAGTCCTCTCAACTCCTAAAAGCTCATTTTCTAAACCATAAACTCGACCGCACTCGGAAAGTCGATCTCATTGTATCAACTATACATATTTTCTTAGCAGTGCCTTCCTTCTCCATCAATGCCGAAAAAATCTATTCTCCTCAAGTAACCATTACATTTGTCTATTATAAAGCATGAACCATACCTAGCATTGGGATGAGGAACCAGGTAAGTGAACTCCACTAACCTCTTCATCGAACGTGGTACCCTAGTAACGGAATGTTCGCGAAACCAACCCATGTAGTACGAAAGGATCTGCATCCTTGAAAATGTGTGATCGAGTACTGCGATGGTATCTCCGCCCAGGACTTCCGGAGACCGAAAGCTCTTCAGATGGCGCGCGGGCGGGTTTAATCGAGCAAATAGTGAATGGACGTACAGTAGCTTACAGCGGTAACGATAATTGTATTGTACATATACAGCTGCCTTGCAAACTTCAAGGGCTGCGAACTTCCTCATTTGTAGTATCAAGACATTAAATCAAGATCGAAAATCAGCCCTGATTTCTCAAATCTCGTTGATTATTGCTGTCATACTTTGCCTCACTGAAAAGCACGTACGATACATCTTTCGCTCTCGCTCACGATTGGGAATGGAAGTTATTTAATGTTGCTATTGGTCGGGCTAATGCAAGTAAGATCTTAGACAGAACCATGGCGTCCGTGGCATCCACGTGGAGGAATCTAGCAAAGGATCGCATTCCTTGGAATTCTATAGATCTTAATCTTTAAAGACAAGCCCAGATAAGCACTTACCTAGATACATACTGTAGTTAAACACAATAGTCTTACTGTATCTCTCGGAGACGATGGCGAGGTTAAAGCCATGACTTCAATCCACCAATCATATGTTTTCATCATGAAACAATCCAGCTCATTGGGAAGTAATGGCCCGGTTTGAAGTCAAAGTGGTGTAGAAGGAGGGGTTTCCATGCTATTTTAAGATCACAGTGTGGATCAAGATGGGATGGCATACCATATCTAGGAAATATTGAATTTTTATGGATGAATCTTGGCTTTTGGTCTACTTCGATCCGGAGCATATAAAACCAGGGCTCTTTTTGCAACTTGAAAACTTCAGTTGTCAATAGATCACTTCAAACCATCACCATTACACAATGTATCTTCAATTGAAATTTTTAGCATGCTTTCTAGCACTGCTAGGCTTCCTACCCCCGTCAGAGGCACTACCAGCTAGCTCAACCTCAACCTCAGTCTCTTTTCCTTACACCGTCATCCATCAATTTCCATCCGGCGTCTCGGTTGAAAATCAAGTAGTTCGTCAATATGACGGCGCAATTCTTGTCACTATCCTCACTTCACCCGACGTCTATCTTGTCTCGCCAGATAATACTTACGATCCCGTACTTGTGGCGAGTTTTCCACAATCGCTCAGCAATACTGGCATCGTCGAAATAGAACAAAACATTTTTTATGTCGCTACCGGAAACTTGACTTTTTCCCCACCGGTGCTCACTTTCTTCAGCTATTCTATTTGGAAAGTTGATTTGACGAAGCCCGGTGCAAATGGTGCCGGAAAATTGACAAAGGTGGCAGACGTTCCTCAGGTCGGCTTTGTCAATGGAATGACAGTGCTGAACAAGCAGGCAGATATCATCCTCATTGCTGACAGCTGGCTCGGAGTAGTATGGTCGTTGAATGTGAAAACCGGAGTGGTGGACTTGGCCATTAATGATACGACCATGGCAGCTCCAGGAACCGCAGATGCTATCAATGGCATCAAGGTCCAAGGTCAAAAGCTTTATTACACCAACCAGTACAAGAATACCTTCAACAAAATAGGTATCAACCTGAACACAGGCCATGCTACGGGATCAGCTGTGACGCTAGTATCAAGCACAGACCTTGCTCTGGATGACTTCACATTCGATGCGGCTGGCAATGCGTATGTTGCAAGTCGACTTGGGGAAATTGCGTTGGTTCGTAACGCTGTTTCTGCCACCGGACCGGTCGCGGTGCAAGCCATAGAACGAAGCGCGTTCCAAACCAATTTCGCGACTCCTACCAGCTTCCAATTTGGAATACGAGCGATCGATCTTCACCGAAGAAGCGCTTATGTGACTACTAATGGCGTTAGTGGTAATGCGACGACTCCTGGTGCTAGTGTCAGCAGGATTGATCTCGGGTCTTTTGTATAGCACCATTTTCAGTTCTTTTGTTGTATAAAGAATGGGTGTAAGAATGGGCAAGCTAGGTTTAATAAGGAATGCAATGCGATTCTCCAATGCCAGTTCTTGTGCATTAGTGATGAATTGCTATGCTTGGCAAGTAAGCCTATCAATTGACCACGGTGAGAACTAAATTTTTACGTAGTAGCGCTATGTAAGCCAAACGCTGTAATCCCCTGTGCTGAGTGCATGGCCATACATGTACCACATCTCTGCAACGGAAATTATTAATAAGCCGACCCCTTGAGTGAAACTTCATAAAAGTAATCCCAACTGTGGCGGTATTCTCGCTCTTCTCAATTATTCCTTCAAACACTGACATAATGACACAAAGATCCGTTCTTGTCACCGGCGCCAGCACCGGCAAATTCGGTCGCGCTTTCGTGCTCGCCTTTCAAAAGAAAGGATTTCTCGTATTTGCCGCCGTGCGCAACAGTGAGAAAGCATCCGATCTTACACAAATAGCCAATGTACATGTCATTAGCCTAGATATCACATCATCGGAATCCATCGCAGCAGCAGTGCAATTTGTGAAAGAGCGTACCTCTGGTAAGGGCTTGGATGTCTTGATGAATAGCTCCCGAGTCGAATTTTTCATGCCGTTGCTCGATTGTGATATAAATGAAAGCAAACGACTATTCGATGTTAATATATGGGGTACTTTGGCAATGATCAAGGCTTTTTCTTCGCAGCTTATTGAAAATAAGGGTATGGTCGTCAATATGAGCTCGATTGCGGGGTTTATTCATAGTCCTTGGCTCGGTAAATCTTTCTATGCCCTACGATCCACGGCCAGCCAGCTGACGAATTAACCTTTGGAGGGGTTTTTGCGGCATCTGAAGCGGCACTCAATACCATGAGCGAAATCCTCCGTTTAGAATTAGCACCCTTCGATGTGAAAGTATTGACTATAGTATCAGGTGCTATCAAAGCTGATATCTATATCAAGTCAGGAGAGTTTAAACTACCTCCTAATTCTCTATACACACCAATCTCATCAAATATCGCAGACGTAGCTGAGGGGAAAACGAATCCAGAGATGATGGAAATTGATACTTATGCATCAAGGGTGGTAGCTGACGTGTTGAAGGAGAGAGATGGGCGTGTGTACAGGGGAAATTGGGCAACTGTGACGTATATTCTCAGTTGGACTCCGTCGTTCGTTCTGGTAGGCTTTTTTTTTTTTGGCTTTTTCGCTGCATGGCTAATCCGTGCTCTTAGGATAGAATCGTGTCGGCGAAACGAGGTCTGCACGAGCTTGTTGAGTACCTCAAAAGGTAATAACAAATAAGTTTTGGACTGTGCATATTGAAGATAGGGAATGAAACGCCTTATGGCACTATCTATTTTCTGAGCCAGGATACAAACAATCAGCATCGAGTTAAACCCTCCCCAAATCAAAGCCTCTCGAACCAAATCTTCTCCTCCCCCATCGTTGGCTCCGCCCTGATTCCAAACGCCTCCACAACCCCATCACCCCCAACTCTAAACTGCGCCGGTACAGCCTCCTTGAATACCGAGCCCGGAGCAGTTGTAGAATCCACATATGCCATGAAATAATCCCCAGAGATATGTTTCAATTCTATCGCAATTTTCCAGAATTGTTGTGTTCTATCGATATAAAGATTGTTGGTTTCTGGATTGAGAACGACAGTGAAATTGCGATAGGCAGGATGGAAATATGTACCGGTGTATTTTGCGAGTGGAAGGGAGAGAGGAAGTGGTGGAGTGGGGAGAGAGGGGTAGTGGCGCTGGGTTGCGTTTCTGTAACGGGCTTTTTCTTGTGTTGTTTGGTTTTCTCGTCTGTGGATTTGTTAGCTAATATTTGCGCCCGAGGAAGAGAAAAAGAGACATACAGTCTTGTCCAGTTAAATCTTTCACTGTTAGGCACCCCTATTTTATCATCTATGAGCTGCCATACCAATCGCTCCTCAACCCACTTGGCTGTATCAGCCGTATTCCCAAAAGATGATATCCCATATTTGAGAGCTGGGAAAAATATGACTAATGAACTGAAGGCTTCCATGCCGCCAGTATGAGTGAAGAATTCGTATCCATGATATACTCCTGTTTTCCAACCGAGGGCATATGATACAGGCCCAGTAAAAGGTGTACCCTCTTCGAGATCAAAGGAACGGGGCGTTCGGATTGCTTTGTGCCCAGCTTCTGAAAGTGGTGCAAAGCGGTTGATTAGGGATTTAAGCCATTTGTTGTAGTCTAAAACATTCGAGACGACGCTGCCGGCTCCACTAGTTAGAGTGAGGTTCATATAGGGTACTTCTTTGTATTCAGAGCCAAAATAGACGTAGCCTTGGGCTAGATCTTCTGGGCCGGCTTGGGCCGCAGATGTTGAGAAGTACTTTCCATTATTAGCATAATCGTAAAGATACTTGCAAAATCACATGATCTGGTGGAATATTGAAGGAAGAATAAGTCATACCGTCGACTCCATCTCCAATGGCTGCCATATATGCTCATACAGAAGATCCCCCAGCCACTTCCCCTTCAATGTCTCAATCACATAACTCATAACGATATACATGATATTACAATATTGAAACTTGGTTCTCAATTCCTCCGTCAAAGGCAGCCATCTCATACTCCTTACAACATCCTTCAAACTCGCTTCTCTCCCCTCATAAATACCCCCATAGCTCCAATCATGTCTTGGCAAACCAGTTCGATGAGACAATGCATCTTCGATCGTTATATGAAGCGTGGCATAATCTTCGGATAATACGAAATCATCGCGGATGATCGATGAGATAGGGGTATTCCACTTGAAAGTCCCGTTATCTACCAGAAGGGAGGCCAGACTCGCTACGAAGGCCTTGGTCGTACTGCCTGTATAGAAGAGAGTTGAGGGAGTAACTTTTGTGGATGGAAAATGGGAGATTCCATAGCCCTATTGTGGGTGAGATTGCGTTCTCGATATGTGTATGAGAAAAAAGAAGTTGTCCAGAGAAAATGGTCGTACTTCCATAAAATACTACCACGATATAGAAAGTCGAGAGAAACAACGTACAGCTGACCACTCATTTCCTCCATCAACAACCCCAATTGACACTCCAGGTACATGCCAATGCCCTAAAGTCTCATTTGCCAATTTCTCAAAGTTTTCAGTGAAAGGATTGAGATCCTTGTGCTGAAGAATTTTCTGTTGGTTTGCCCGAACTTCCGGAAGAAGCAACAAAATCAGAGTAGCAAAATTTCTAAGCATTTCGACGACCAAAGTTAAGTGACAAAGGTATTGAGGGCAACAAATATTCAAAACGGAGACTTGATTTAAGTTGAGGGGGAGAGAAGAGAATAAGTTTCCATCTCCAAGTCCAAGATAAGGTGCCGCTTAGAAACCGGGAACAACCTGTGCTCCAATAGTCAACAGTGGGTGCACCGACTGACTCGTAAATAATCAACAACTTTTTCAATAGTTTTCTATATACTTGATAAATTAATATAAATATACATATTTAGACTATAATAAATAACAAAAATATACACTATAAATAAAAACAACTAAATAAAAGTTGAAATAATAATGATTTTCGAAAGTTGAGAATATTCATAAAGTTAATGTTTCGTATACTTTTTGAAGAAAAGTATAAACCCAAGAAATCTCTAAGTCGCATTATTGTTAAGGCATTACCAGCCACCCCTTTAACCTTCAGTAAAGACCATTACTAGAAAAATCCTAGAAATTATCATCTCCGCGAGTACTTCGAGGCAGCGCATTTAAAGCTCACCGGGGATCCACAAACCTCACCGGGAGCTCACCAGGACCGTAGGACCTCACCAAGAAGTCGAACTACTTTACTTCGTATACTGATCTACAGCATTCCTTCCCCTTTTCTTTCGTTTATCTTCACATCTCTAAACATGCTCATCGACAAAACTCCCAAAAAGAAAGTTATGTATTAAATTTCGCACACCACAAAATATCTTACGTTTACTAGCCTATATGCTTGTGCCTACTCTCAAATCCTCATTCTTGCTCTTCCAATCCGTGAATATCAAAAATAAAAGCCAAAGAACGTAAAAGGCTCACAGCTCAAAAAGGTATAACTACAAATCCATCCACATAACGCTCTCGCTGGTTGAAACTATAATCCCTAAAATCCCACCCCCTTGTCCATTCCCCCGCTAGAAGTCAAAAGATATCATATGAAATGTAAATTGGAAAAAAAAAGAGAGAAAAAAAAGAGAAAAGAAAATCCGGCATCCAATACGTACACTGCATCATCGTCATCTCATGAACTATCATATTCACAGATCCTCGTATCACATCCAATCACTATTTCTTCCCCATTCTTCTCGGACTTATAGATAGGTTCAACAATTTTGAAGGTAGTTACTTGGTACCAAACCGGGTCGACCATTTTTTCCTGCTACTTCTGCCTCCCACCATCCGTCGTCTTGATGTGTCATGACAGCAAGGATATCTCCCTTTGCAAAACTAAGTTCTTCAGGAATAGCTGCTTGATACATATAAAGTGCACGAGCTGGTAAATTCTTAGTATGAATCAATTTATCAAGACAGTCATGAACTTACCAAAATGTAGAATGGGTCGACCTTGACTATTAAATTGGCGAACATCTGCAACACTCTTACTTCTGCTTCGAGCCGCTAGTTGTTGATCGCTTGAACTGCCGTAATGGCTCATGGCTCTGGAGCCGGCGCTGGCTCTACTACCACTTCGTCCTTGAGAGCCGTAACCGTCATCAGGACCCGATGCTAATTGTATTGCCATACTGTTGTTTGCCATACCAGTAGAGTGACTACTTGAAGGCCTGTCTTGTTGTGCGAACGGGGCCTTGACATGACTGCTACTAGGCCTCTCTTGTTGCTGGTAGGGAGCTTTGACGTGGCTGCTACTGGGTCTTTCCTGCTGTGCATATGGGGCTGGCGAGATACCGCGAGCAGAAATGCTTGGCGAATTGCGTTGATAATAAGTGTCAGAGCCACGTTTTGCCTGAGGAGCGGAGCCGGTGCGAGAGTGGGTGCTTCCAGCATATTGAGGGGAGGCAGATCCGTGAGTTTGTCTTACCTCCGCCTGCGTTCCAGGTCGAGGTGAAACACTTCGATTAGGTGCCGGTGATGTAGCTCGAGGCATATCTGAGCCCCTTGTTCCGGGACGTGAGCCATACCCAGCTTGTTGTGAATCTGGCCGCGGCTGTGGAGCACTAAACATGTTTGTCGTTTGGTCAACATACTTTTGACGGGTTTGCTGCATTGACTTGGAAGTGAAGGCGGGTGATGGAAGGCCAAGTCTTTCAACAGGAGCAGGATCATAAGATGGTGGAGGTGTACCACGCATACCAGCCATCAAAGCGCCATTGACCATTTGAGACCCTATAGGTCTGGATGTGGGTGCTGCGTCAGGAGCGGGAGTAGCTACCCCATGATATTTATCGGCAGATACTCTAGTAGATGATGCCTTGGTGACAACTTTAAGATCAGCCAAAGCTTGAGCTATGGGATCAGATTCCTCGCCTGCTTGACCTGCAGCAGGAGCACTTTGAGCAAAGTTGTTCTTCTTTTCCGGTGCGGCGACATCAAAGACGTTATTCCCGATATTCAATTGGAAGTTGGCCCGTGGATCAGCAGGTTCTGGACTGTTACTGGGTCGATCGGTTAACATCATGGTGTGTGGTGCTGGCTGTATCATTTTCGAATTTGGTCCTCTAGTTGCAGTGTTCTGGACACTGGTGTTTCGACCGGACCATGTACTGCGATTTGACGGAGCTGGTTTAGCAATAACAACTTCTTCTCCTCCCTTGGTGCTCTTTCGTCGAAATGGACTATGAAAGATTCCACTCTTCCTCTTTTGGATCGGCTTCTCAATGACCGGGGCGCTTTGCTTTACAGGTGAAGTTTTGCCACTTGGAGGTTCTTGGCTTGAGAATGAAGTAGGGTTGGAATAATCGCTTTGAGAATCCCTGCTAGATGGGCGTACTGGGCTATTCGCGGCGGAGCTCATGTCTGAAGGTGCTGAGGGAGGCCCCGTTCGACACAACATTGTCATGCCATCCATGGGGTGGGGATTGTGAGGCACTTGAGCAATCTGGCCTTTTTTCTGAACCAATTGACCTTGTTGTTGTTCGTACGGCATTTGAATTGGTTTTGACCAGTCCATCTTTGGCAATCTGGAGCTTTCAGGACGTTGATAATCCACTTGGGGCTGCTGCAAAACTTGGGGTTGATATTCAAGCTGAGCTTGTTTCGGCCGTTCTTGTTGACGATAATTAGCCTGTGCCAGGGCCTGGGCTTGTGCTTGTGCTTGTGCTTGTGCCTGCTTCTGTCTTTCAGTCTGTTGTTGTCTGTCAATTTGTTGATAATCAACAGATTTTCGTTGCCTTTCTGCTTGTTGATGATTGATTTGCGCTTGTTGTCTTTGCCTCTCTGCTTGTTGATAATCCTGTGGAGGTTGCTGTCTTTGCCTCCCAGGCTGCTGATAATCAATTTGAGATTGGGCGCGAGCTCGGCCCGGCTGTTGATAACTAGCTTGGGATTGAGCTCTGGGTCTAACTGGTTGCTGATATTCAACTTGGGGAGGTTGGGCTTGTATAGGGGGCTCCGGTTCGTAGTCCTCAACTTGGGCATGCCGTGACCTATCCGGGGTTGGATTCGATGGTGTATGCTTCTGCGGAGTGACGGTTGTCTCTCGACTCTTAGGCGTTTCAACCTCATGAGCCATTTCCTTAGCAAGAGCTGATTGAGGATCATGGTGAGATTCGTAGGTAGATGGTTGTGGTGAAGAACTTCGATAGGCTGGGTTTATAGTTCGTTGGAATTGTGCTACCGAGTACGCGTCGTCCTCCGAGGCCTCGGATTGTGAGTCGGCATCACCGCGACAGAAATTAATGTATTTTGGTGGATCCGGAATTTCTTGCCCAGTCCCACAGTCATTTATAAAAGACATGATATCCTTCTCTACCTCGCACTCTTCAAGCGCGAGGCGAACTTTCTCGCAAGAAGCATCATCACTTACACAAACCGTCGAAGCAATATTTGCAAAACTCCACAAACTACTCTTCATAAAGTCAAGTCTCTCCTCCTCAAGATCTTGAAACTTATCAGCGGCCGATTTCCAGTCTCTATTCCAGCGACCTGTCGTTTCCTCCAGGATCTTGACTGCATTTTCGTACTCGGTATTTGATGTCGCTAAGTTCACTTGGGTTTTCTCGAGCTTCGCTTTATTTTTTCGTTCTTCCTGACCCATGACCATATGACCCTGTGCAAGATAGCCTTTAATCTTGAGACATTCTTGTTCATATTTGTCCCGAGTCTACCAATAAGTTAATGAATATTTAGGGTTGACATCTGGGGTTTCATACCTTGTTGACCTGGTTTGTCTGTTGTACCTTGATCTTTAGTAGTTTTTCTGTGCCGTGCTGAACAATCTTTCTTCTCTCCTTCATTGCACCAGCAAAGGCCGCCAGCGGTTCCTCTAACTCGGTTCTCATTTGTGCTGCAATTGTTTGATGTGCCTTTCCCATCGCTTCAACCTCTCCCTTCAAAACATCCAATGATTTGCGCAGAGTTCCTGACTCTTGAGATCCCAATGGTTTTCGTGATAATACGAGCAATTTGCGAGCATATTCCTCCTCGAGGCCGGCGCGTGCTATGCAAGTAAAGTAATCAGTCATGCACCAATACCCATCCAATATAAACATACCATTATAGAAAGCTTTCAATTCATCACAAGTCTGTTTAGCATGAACCATACGCTGTATCAATGGCTCGACACCAGCGTCGTCCTTTCCCCAGAAGTTATTTGCGAAACTCATGGTAACGGAGGGTCCATCTGATATTGTTCCAGGCATCTTGTTTATTATTAGGAGGTAATTGAGTTCTACCTTTTAAGTAACACTCAAACCTGACCCTTCGAAGGGCAAAGGATTCAGTGCTAGAGCTAGTGGTATTGAAGATATGATAATGAAATTGATAGATTTGAAAGTAACGATGAACTCCTGAGGTTATAATTATCTAACAGCCCAGGAAATGATCGGTATGCAAAAGGGTGGATTTAATTGCGGAGTTGTACAGACCGCACGGCGCATAGTTCCTTTAAACTTTGTTGATTTACCAGCCTCGAGCCCAGCCCAGCCAGCCTAGCCAGCCCAGCCAGCTCGAAAAATGGTTGTCATGGTGATGTGGGGTTATCGGATCGGATTCATACGGTACGGTACTCCAGACTTTCTCCGATGACGAGTGATTGATTATATAAGCACAGCGGCGGAAAGCTTGGGAACAAGCGGCGGAGAAGTATATGGAAGAAAGTAGGTAGGTACGAAGAAGTGAGGATTAGGGGAAAGTAAAAAGTAGAAAAGTAGAAAGGACGGAAATACTTGCTACCTTTATAATGGTGGTGATGTTGTGTCCTGGGGTTCTGCCAGGTAGCCAGCTGCAGATAGCCACAAACAACATGTGTATCATTCTCCGGTATTGCTGCCGGCGGTAGCAGACTATCTAAGAGCTGGTAGAGCTCGTTTGGTAGAGCTCGTTCGTAGCATTATTGAGGTATTCAATTCATGGGTTACATTGTAACCCCACTTGCTCACTCAGTATATATATAGGTACGTACCTAGGTATTTGCATATCTTGTTCTACCTCCTTTTGATTGTATTCGACGGCAAGGTTATGTGGTTATATTGAAGCTGCAGCTGCAGGAAATCTTGGAGAAGCTCGGCAGCTCCTATTGATATACTCGTTCTCTTTGTAGTAACAATGCATCCTTTCATAGGTTAAATATAGGCACTATATGCATGTTATACGGATAGCAGAAAACATTTGGAAGTTATATTGTATTATCAATCTTTCGACTTGATACAATACTTAAATGTCCTCAAAACTTCTTGCCTCCAACTTTATCATCAAATTTAATAACTATTGAGTTGTTGACGGTAATATATATAATATACCTTTGATGCCTTACAAGAGCCTCACTTAACCGAGCATCGCGATGCTGCTTCGAACCTCCAAACCTCCAAACCTCAATTCTGTGTAGAACTGCCCGCCAANCCCCACAACGAACACATCGCCTTCACAAATTCATTCCTCAACAAACAACCTTCCTACCTTTCCTTCCCTTTCGAATTTTATTTTTATAAACATTGTTGCGCATACTCAAAACGCTGCTCATCGATGTCCACTCCTCCCAGATAGATCACCTTTCATCTTTGACCAAGATTGAGAGGTAGCTCTGCGGGAGTGGGTCTGCGCCAAAATACAACTATCTTCGATGGTGAATTCAAGAGGGGGGACTTTCACACCTTCACCGGCGCAAACAATTGTGACAGGAATTAGTCATTCACCTCACGGCTCGCATCATAGTACATTCAGTGCTGGCGCAAGTCCATCTACAAACAGTCCAATCGGTGCCAGCGGAGTCAATAAAATTGTTGTCGCTCAGGTTTACCTATTACTCGGTACAATTAAAGAAGACAAAGATCGCACAAAGTGGGAACAACAAGCTGAACAGCTCAGAAAGGTACGCTGCCCCCGAGTTCCTTGCACCTTTGTACCTTCTGGTTTCATCTAACATGAAGCTTGCTGTAGCTGGTTGATGAGCACGGCATGGAAGTATTCTCAAAATACTTCAGCCGACTTGTGGTTGGCAACGCACCGCAGATATTTCCCGGCATTAATCGAGCCGTACTTAATCCAGGCAACTACCAGATTTTAGTGAATGAAGTACACAAGGTAGCCCATGATGTCGACCAAGCTGGGAGGATTGCGGAATCCATAGAGACAGGAAATGAAGACATCTTCCGTGATTTTGATCTTTCGACTTTTATGGATCATTTTAAGCTAGACGCGCTCGAGAAGACAATTCTAGCACTTGCTTTCAAAACTGGATCAAGATCAGATCTTAAAACCAAAGGTTGATAAATTCTTTCTTGCTAACCATCCCTTCCTTTCCATTGAATGCTAACAATTCCATAGCCGACGCTATCCTATCAGCAAATTATCAAGGCTTTGTAGAAACTCTATCTCAAGTGACACAAGGTCAAGAAGACCTCACTCCCTCTTTCCTCGCCACGATAATCGATCGATTTATTCAGGGTCATCCACCGAACTTCGATCGTCAAGCACAACACCTACTCTTTCGAGCAATCAGCTATCGTTTTCGCGACCATCCAGAACAAGATATTCCAGCACCCACAGAAGTTCTCGCAGCGCTTTTTCTTATGTCGATAATCACAGAAGGCAACAAGCTCATATCGTACATAAAAAGAACTGGGGCAGCGTTTACGTCGGATGAGGATACATGTAGAAATTACATTCGACATGCCGTGGATATCAACCTCGACGAAGCACAAGTTGCTGCTGCCTTACTATATACTGCCATCAGTCGAACACCTACATTCTCTCCTCAAGTATTGATAGCAAGTCTTCGTAAAGAAGTTTCTGCAGGGTTCAGTTGGCTCCAAGTTATACAACATTTCGATACACCAGATCTAAGAATATCTCCACAACAATTCCTAGCAGTTTACGAAGCTGTTAGGCCAATTGCGCTTGAAGACCCTGCCATTGTTCCACAACTGCTTGGCGGTGCCTGGCAGAATACCGAAACCCAGCTCTCCTTCATCAGTGCATACGCGTCATTGAGCCCGAACGAACTTGACGCCTCCACCATTCCAAAACTGAGGCCATCCTTCACACTGGAAGACTATGTTGATGCCAAACCAGAGATTCGAGAACGGGCTGAATGGGCAGTAAGACATCCTCTTGTGTCCGTGATCACATTAACATCCGTCTTTATCGTTGCCCTTAGAGAGCCCACATACTCGGAAACGGTTGAAGCCAAACGATTGTTCCAAGAAGTGGTTGTGCCAAATTTAGACATATTCTTGGTTTCAGCGTTCGGCGTGCCACGGCCATGGCCTGATTTAGCAGTGGAGACAATAAATAATCTTTTCGAACGCTTTTTATTCAAGGTCGACGGCAACTATGATTTTGTCTTGGCAAGCTTGTGGCGGAAAGATAAGAGTTGGGTGGCACAACGTTTGATGGACGCACATGTTAAAGCACCTCTCGAGCTTCCTCTTGTGCTGGAGCATGCGGTAAAACATGAATGGCTTCATGAGTTGGCCTCGATGCTCAATGGCTTCGGGCTTGATCTTGCTGCACTAGCACATTCCCGTAGTTTACTGGATCTCAAAGACTGGAAGGCCGCGAATTCGCCACGGGAGGAAGAACTTGGTACGGCTCTGTTGACTTTCTTGAGTATCAAAGCTCAACACGAGCTTGCATTTCAACGTACCCAACGAGAGCACAGCATTATGTTACCTGTCAAAACTGTATTTGCTATGCTGAATGTCTTGGAGGAAATTCTACCAAAAGAGCCTTCCGCACAATTGATCAGTGTACAGCGAACTTGTATCACTGCATACCCTCGTCTGATCAACTATGGCCAGGACGACGAGCTAGACCGAATTATCGATAATAATGGATTAGTCACCAACATGCTTAGCGAAGACGCACAACACATGATGGAGCAGCATTACAAGCAAATGTATAGTGCAGAGCTCAGGGTTCGGCAAATAGTTGATGCTTTAGCTGGGTACAAATCGGCTCATGATCCCCATCAACAAGATGTGTTTGCATGCATGATCCACGGTCTTTTTGACGAATACAGTCTCTATTCTACCTATCCACTTGAGGCTCTTGCAACTACTGCTGTCTTATTTGGTGGCATTATTCAAGATATGCTCATCGCGGACCTCCCTCTCGAGATCGGTCTAGGCATGATTCTTGAAGCAGTTCGAGATCACCTTCCAGAGGAATCTATGTACAAGTTCGGATTGCAAGCTTTGTTGCAATTCATCCCCCGTTTATCGGAATGGCCAGGGTTCTGTCATCAATTGCTGCAAGTATCTGGTCTCGAAGGCACGGAACCCTGGAAAAAGGCTCAAAATGTCATTCACGACCAGCAAGAGGATCTGTTGCGCAATGGACACAGCGACTTAATGAATGGGGGCGGAATTACGAATGGCAACATAGATGAAATGCTAGCCGCTGAGCCTGTGGCACCTCCATTCGGCTCTATTAACGTGGACCCTCTCCATCCTAATGCAGACTTCAAGGACCCCGACGAGGATTCGCAAGCCAAAGTACTGTTCCTCTTAAATAACATCACCGAGCTAAACATGGAATCTAAGTTTCTCGAGCTAAAGAGCGCCCTTGGTGAGACAAACAGAAAGTGGTTCGCTGGCCATTTAGTCGAGGAACGAGCTAGACTTCAGCCCAATTATCACGCCCTATATCTTGGTCTAGTGAAACTCTTCGAAGACAAGGTTTTATGGAACCAGTTGCTGAGAGAGACTTTCATCAGTGTTTCGAAACTGCTTAATGCTGAAAGCACTCTTCAGTCTTCAATAGAGCGCTCGCATCTGAAGAATCTCGGCGGCTGGTTGGGCTCTATGACGCTTGCTAATGACAAGCCTATCAAACACAGGAACATTGCATTCAAACAACTATTACTCGAGGCTTGCGACACACAACGACTTATTATTGTCATTCCATTTGTTTGCAAAGTTCTTCTCGAAGGCAGAAACTCGGTTGTCTTCAAACCACCAAACCCGTGGCTTATGGATATCATTCACCTTTTGATTGAACTGTACCACAATGCAGAGCTCAAGTTGAACCTCAAGTTTGAAATCGAAGTTTTATGTAAAGGGTTGAGTCTTGATCATAAGAGCATCAAGCCCTCCACTGAATTCCAGAGTCGCATTCCTCCTGTCGAGGAGGCTACCGAGCCAATGGCAGTACCTGATGGCCTGGATAGGTTTGAAAATCTTTCTGTGAATGGTCTAGGAGGTGGAATCGCTAGTGGCAGATTTTCTCCCCAAGAAATACTTGCTACCATGCCTGATCTCGGACCACTGTTGACTTATCCACCTAGCAACGACATGGTTAACACACGCCAGTTGCATGATATCCTCAAAACAGCTATTACTCGAGCAGTTCATGAGATTATTTCGCCCGTCGTAGAACGTTCTGTTACTATTGCTGCCATCTCGACCGCTCAGATGATACACAAGGACTTCGCAACCGAGCCGAATGAAGCTCGTGTCCGCTCTGCAGCTATCAATATGGTCAAGAAGACTGCTGGTAGCCTTGCCTTGGTGACTTCCAAAGAGCCATTGCGTGCAAGCATGACAAATTACATCAGGACATTATCGGTCGAACATCAGTTACCCGAAGGGACCATAATTATGTGTGTAAATTCTAACCTGGACTTGGCCTGCAGCCAAGTTGAAAAGAAGGCCGAGGAGCGTGCTGTTCCTGAAATCGAAGAAATACTGGAACCAGAGTTGGAAGCCCGCCGCCTTCACCACATGAGACGACCAGATGAACCCTACATCGACCCACAACTAAGCCGTTGGGCGTGGACAATTCCAAGCCCGTATAAGTTGCAGCCCTCGTTGTCTGGCCTCAATCAGGAGCAAATGGCTATATATGATGAATTCGCTCGTCAGCCACGAATACTATCTATAGCAGATAGGGGCTCGGTAGCAGGTTCTTTAGCCGGTACTACTCATGTTGCTACAGCTTCAGATGCAACAAGATCAATTACCAATGATCTCTTACAGGATCAATTCCCCGCTGTTCCAAACCTTCCAACGCCCGCTGAGACTCCTGCGATGCCACTCGTCAATAATCATCAAGCTCCTTATAGCCAACCGTCAGCTGCATTGTCAAATGGAAGAATGCCGAATATGGCCATGACCTCTCAAGGGTTGCCAGACAAGGTGCAAAGGCTATTAGCTGACCTACAACAAACCACTGTCGATATTCCCGAGCAGCACTACATGGATCTCCCTCGGCCACATCCCGTCCTTGAGATCGAGGACGCTCTATTAAGTTTAATCTTCAGGACCCACCAAGGACAAGAACCTTATGACGTCTGGATTTCAGAGCAAATCTGTGGGTTACTGTTTAGTGGCATTGAAGATACTTTGTTGATTGAGTGCTTGGTACACATTCTTGAGAACATTATTACAATTGGTAATCGTTCTGCAGTTCGCGTTTCCACGATCATTGGACAGCAGGTTGGAGAAGCACTTCTCCATGTCCCATTAATCATTGCACTAGCCAAGGCTGAAATGATCGATTGGGCACGCGTCGACTTCGCCACTTCTACAGCTTTGGCTGAACGCAAAGAAGGATCGCTAGAATTTTTCCTCTCTCTTTTGGAGCAGGTTTTCTTGAATGATCGACCACTCGCATTGTATACCGATGTCGCGAAAAGTTTGGAAGTCGCCTTCGAATGGATCTTAAAGGAACCTGCTTTGGAAGTTGGCCAACAGCTCAAGGAGAAGCTTGCAGCTTCTGCCCTCCCAAAAAGTGTCGGTCGCAGTCAAGATGATCGTCTTGCATTTCGTCAAGATCAAATGGAATATGTCTTCGAGGAGTGGATCCACTTGTTCAGCAACCCCATTGCCCCGGAAAGGGCAGCTCTTATTTTCATTTCCCACATGTATAACAGGCAGCTTATCAATGACAAGGAAGATCTGTGCCTATTCTTGCGTCTCTCAATTGATACATCAGTCGAACGTTTCGAACATCAGATTCGAATGCATGGTTTCCTTAACGATGCCTACGTTCCAATTGATGCATTGGCAAAGCTTATATCTTTACTGGTTAGGGGCTATGAACGCGAAGGCGAAGTTAGAGGGGACAAAGGTGCATTCCTGGAATCGGTACTGTCCGTCATAACATTGGTTTTAAATCACCATCACGTCATGCGCGGCGAAGGCTTCAATCAGAAGGTCTTTACACGACTTTTCTCTTCAATACTCTGTCATTTAAACACATTTTCAACCGAATTAACTGAAACGGAGAACCACCAAATGATCTTGACATTCGCTGAAAAGCTTATCAAACTCCAGCCAGCTTATTTCCCAGGCTTTTTGTACGGTTGGATGGCCTTGATCTCTCACCGCTTCTTTCTTGTGCCGTTGATGGGACTTCCAGATGACATGGGGTGGCTGCCGTTTGCGAAACTTACAGAATGTCTGCTCTCTTATACGGGCGAGCTACTGAAGCCGTTGCATTTATCCTTAACTACAAGAGATATTTACCAAGGGGTTCTCAAATTCCTTGTCATATTGCAACACGATTATCCCGACTTCTTAGCCGCACACTCATCAAAGCTATGTGTCAGTTTACCAAGTCATTGTGTACAATTGTTGAATATCATTCTCAACGCTCACCCAACAATGCCTAAGTTGCCAGATCCATTACAGCCAGGGTTGAAAATTGATCGCATTGACGAGATTCGCATATCACCAGAGATGGTCAACGACATCGAGGAAACCTTGCAATCAACTGGTCTATTCGAAATCCTTGAACAAGCTCTACAAAATGGCCCTTCGGAGGATGCGGTAGCCCACATCACACATACTATACAACGTAAGCAAGTCGAAGTGGCGACCGGTTCAGGATTTGTGCCCATCAACGTTGACTTGCAGTTGATCGAATCTCTCGTTTTGCACATCGTTATGCACGCGGTGACAGGAGCAAGAAAGGGTGGACCAACTTTTGTTCGTACTTCTACTGATGCTGCTTTGATCTCGATGCTTGTCCACGAACTAAATGCAGAAGCTCGACACTATCTCTTGACTAGCATGGTCAATCAACTTCGATTCCCCAACTCGCATACGCATTATTTCATGCAAGCGCTTTTGGAACTATTTGGAAACGATTTAAATGATCAGGAAGAGTCGGACATCAGTCAACAAATTCTTCGGGTTTTGTTAGAAAGAGCATTTATCTCCCTACCAATCCCTTGGGGCGTACTTGTGACAGTCATCGAACTCGTCAAGAATGAGAAGTACACATTCTTCGAATTACCGTATATTAAGTCGACACCAGAGGTAAGACCCATGGCTTTCTCGACGACTCAAGTGACTAACAGGATTTCAATTAGGTCGCCGAGCGAATTGCTGTTATAGTGCAGCGAAATTCTATGTGAAGATAGGATTGCACATCATCAATCAGATCTCGATATTTTGTTCCGGCACAAGCATATAGATGTGTCGAACCAGAGGTTGAAATTTCAAAGATCGGTCTCATTCTTACATAACCTCTCAGGTCACATTCGGCGTTCATGTTACAGATCTTTCTCGTTTGTCTACTGCATAGCGAGTGAAAGGAATTGGGATTTTTGCAAGATCTGCTATACTTATGGTGGGAATAGGGAACGATAAAACCTTCTATTTAATGCATCTTACATGATTAATGTTACCTTGCCTACCTACCTTCTGTATGACAGAAAATCAAGGGTGGGCAAAAAAAATCTGGTGGCGTGGGGGGAAAACAGACATATGGCGTGGGAATCGTTTGGCTTACTTGCTGTTATGTGGGAAGACGGCAAACCTTTTATGTATCATACAATGGAGTTCACTATCTTTTCCTACCTTGATTATTCAGTTGTGATGGTTCCCTTCTACTTAATGACCCCTTTTTCATGATGATCACTAAAATGACGATGTGGTCCAAAGTGCCTTTATCAGCTCTCTCTCTCGAAATTAGAAACTTCGCTTGAATCGGTGAAGATCTTCTCGTATTTCTCGTAATATTATTATTATTAGAGGTTTTTAGCTAAGAAACAACGCTAGCTACGTATCTCTTCTTCGGAACCTAACAAGAACTTAGCCCAATTAGGAATTTACTTTCCCTTATTCAGAGATATCAATACGCTAAAGAGTTAGCATTTCTTACATCCACTCTGTAGTAACTTATGTGTGTGTGTGTGTATATGGTGTATTATCATCGATATGTACGGAGCATATTCTAAACTATATTGTTCTTGATAGAGGGGTCTAATTAAGAAAAATAACTAGCTAATTTCTAAAATTAATAAAACCGGTTGATATCCATTGGGCTTAAGCGAAGCTATTCTGACCATTTATATTTCTTATAAGAGAGTATTAGTCATTAGATATTGCTAGCGTTGTTTCTTAGCTAAAACCCCCTATTAGAACCAAGGATGGATGATGTGGTTTAATAAGCATGAGTCTAGAGGGCTGTCCCGCAACGGGAAATTGGCGATCCGAAAGATTGGGATCAACAATCCAGGCCGAGGTCATAAATAGTTGACATTTGTCCTGCTTAATAATATAATATTTGAAAAGGAGAATGATGTTCCTACCAGGTAGATATTAGGAAGGTGGTGAGGGCTACTTTTATATGTAATACCCGGTTACCTATGATATCAATGACCCTATGTTTCTTTATTTCTGTCTCCATGTCCATATTGTTTCTTTCTGGTTCATGATCAGTTTGCCTTCTTCATAATGTTTATTAATACGTTTCTATTGACGGCAGCATTGCCAATTTGTCTTACCTATGCTCAAGGAAGCTTCACTACTTGGACTGCACCTGGTCTGGGTGATGTCCGTTCTCCATGTCCTGCATTGAACTCCCTTGCCAATCATGGGTATCTCCCGCATGATGGGAAAGGGATTACGATTCCTGATCTTATTACCGCATTGGATACTGCTTTGAAGTAGGTTTCTCTTCAATACTCCACCAACGTGCTCATTGTCTCTCTCAACTGTACGACACATTTTCCCCACAGAACTAACCCCTATCTCAGCGTGGGAGCCGATTTCGCCACTGCCATTGGCGGCGCAGGTCTTCTATCAGTTCCAGGCAACCTCCTCGCTACATCTTTCGATCTCGATAACTTAAATGAACACAATTTCCCCATCGAACACGACGCTTCTCTTTCCCGCTCCGACTATTATGCCTCTCCAACCCACGACAACTATTCTTTCAACCAAACAATCTTCAACCAAGTCCTCTCCTTTTACTCATCCCAATCCCACACCTCCATCCCCGTCGCCGCAGCTGCCAAGTACGCGCGCGTCAAAGATGAAGAGAGTGAAGATTCACGGTTTTCATATGAGGCGCAGCAGTTTCTTTTGAGTTATGGAGAGACGGCGTTGTATTTGAGCGTGTTGGGGGATCCGATTGAGGGAGTGGCGGATGTAGAGTGGGTGAGGGTTCTCTTTGAGGAGGAACGGTTGCCGTATGAGGAGGGATGGAGACGCGGAGGGAGTCAGACGAATTTGGTGACGTTGGGGAGCATGATTTTGGAGTTGGTGGCGGCGAATAAGGATGTTTTGCCAGAGGGATTAGAGGTGACAGCACAGACTTTGGGGATGGCTTTTGGAGGGTATGATCCGGTCACTGGGTTGTTGGCTCATGTGCTTCGGTGATGGTTTTGAAGGGGGGGTTGTTGTGTGATGGGGTATGCTCATCTTATGATGCATGCATCGGAAAAAAATTCTATTATCTTTTGTCACATATTTTATGTATCTATTTTATCTATTTTCCAGTATCAAATTTACTGATTTAATTCCTAGTGCGGTATCAAAGTAAATGAAGCAATCAACACGTAGCTGTCACTTGAATACTAGTTCACCCCGCGTTGTGATTTGTCGGGGTCATTTGTGGCTCAACCTACATTTCGACATCGACGCAAAGAAAAGAAAAGAAAACGATCTTCAAAGTCTGACTAAGGTTGATATGATGCCACGGGAGCGGCCCCCGGCCCCCCTGCCTGCTCGTTGCGTCGGTAATGCTACCTACATCGAAGCTGGTTGGGGAAGAACGAACTAGCATCAACTGTGCCATAGGATTTGTCCAAAGGCAATCTAGGATGTAGTAAATGTTTTCAATGATAAAAGTTCGGGCACGGCCAGACCAGAACCTATAGGCAGTGAATAGAAGGTATCGAAATTGATGTTGAGTTGTCGTTCACTGGAAGAATCGGAACGAAGTGCAAACTTGTTCAAAACTAGTGGATTTTAGTCGAAAATGGTCTGTACCGTGGTGATACAGGTATCGGTTAGAATCAGAAGGAATAGAGCGCACAAGTCTCTAGTCACGGAGTAAGATGAGCCAGAGCAATAAAGCGTTGACGTTAATAAGATTTTTTCACACATCCGTTGATACCGGATTTCCCATACGGAACATTGATCAAAAAAGGAGGAACATACTCACTAGTTAGCCCACTTCACAAGTTCCTCCTCAAAGCCAGTATCTCGCTCAACTTCACCACTCCTTTTCCACCCCACCCCGCAACCCCACCAAGCACCTCCGGTCTAACCTGAACATACCATCCCCAAGCCCTCCTATCTAACTCGTCCCTCCCAATATGGTCCACCCAACTCTCAAACAGTAAATCTAGTGCTCCCATTAGCAATCCTAGATTCTGCTCCTTCTCTCCCGCTATTACTTTGGCAGTTTTCTTCTTCTTGCTCTTCCCCTTCTCCCCACTTTCATCCTCGGGAGGTGAAGCAAAAGCGTTCAAAACATATCTTCTCGCTCCCTCTGGTCTATGAATCGGCATACTACTTCCACTACTCGACGAACCCATTGTTTCAATATCTAATCCCCATAATTGTTCTCCTCCTCCAATATTTCCTGTGACTCTTAAGCGTTGCGATAATGCATCATTAGAAACTTGTGTCATGATTCGCCAGCGGTCTGTTCCTAACATCACACCCCCATACCATCTCGAGACCACAAGTAAAACTCCAACTATATTATTATTTTGAAGTACTCCCAGTATATGCTTGCCGCCACCTGATTCGCCATCGTCCTTACAATCTTCGATAATTCCGTGATCGCCTTGTATGCGGAAAGCTGTAATATTGTGGCTTGCATCCGAGATGGAGGGATCTTTGAGGATAGTTTGGAGATAGGTACGAGCTTGGTTGGGTGAAGATACGGATATTGAGCGGGCAATGAACGTTGAGCCTTTAGACGTTATAGGTGTGGAAACGGCCCATTCATTATTCAGATCGTTCTTGATGGCAATATTTTCCTCTTCCTTCTTCACGGGCCCATCCTCCATTTTGCTCTCTTCCGATCCACTACCATAACCACCCCTCTTCAAGACCCCAATCTCCCTCCCCATAATTTTCACCTTCGGCCATCCCTTCCCTTCATCCTCATCGTTCCCCTTCCCCTTCAGTCCCAGACTCTCCGCTTTACTCTTACTATTCGCACTAACCAATGCTTGCGCCAAACTCAACCTCCCACTCAAACATTGTCCCGGCATCGTATACTTCAGAAGTTGCAACGTCCAAGCCAATACTAGCGGCGCTCTGTTCGTATAAATCAACGTCTTCTCAATCCTCTCTTCATCCCTCACACTGTCAGGTAACTCCAAACTTTTCTCCAATTCCTCTTCTGTTTGCTCAACGGGTAAGGAATACGCTGATTCGAACGTTTTAACGCGCTTCTCTCCTCCTTTGCTCGTGGCATCAGCCTCGCTTGCAGACCGTTTGCCTACTGATTTTCCGACATTTTTACAAGCTGTGATAAGAGACTTTGCGGCTTTCTCATCAATAGAAAGCGCGGATTGGAGGGTATCAAGGGGAGTGGAGGCAAGGGTTGCGATGGAGGGGGTTATGGACGCGGTTTGGAGAGCTTTGACGCGTTGCATTGCTGTGAGTATGGGGATTTTATTGCGACCGGTTGTAAGAAGGCGGAGAAGATCTTGCATGTCGGCTTGGGATGCCATGGTGGGCGGGCAATTTGTGTTTGGAGATTGTGTTTGTGACAAGGTAAGGTTGAAGGTTACCTATCCACAGATTGAAATCATTCCAAATTATGCTCTCTGGTAGTTCCGTAGTAAACAACCATTGCGACCAAATCTCATTGGTCTTATGAATTTTTAATATTAGGATGGATGATTTGCCGATACAACATTCATCTGAATTGATAATTGCGCCGTCAAATCTCGAAATTATTAGGGCATAGGGGGCGTGGGTTCACCGGGGGAAAATTCAAAGCTCACCGGGAAGCTCACTGGAGCCGACGTCATTTTCATTGCCCCCGCCAGCATTTTCAAGTAAACATCATCCACCAACCTCACAACGCAACGCGCATTCACTCCACACTCTCCTACGAAGACTCTCGGAGTCCAATACTATCTCTTACCACAAACAATGTAATTCTGTAACAAGTTTACACATCACAATGGTATTTACTTCAATCCCCATCACCGCGCATCAGTTTCCATCCATACATTCCTCTTCATTTCGAGAGATAGCTAACCACAAATCGAGCAAACAGGACACCATAATTCGCAAACCAATTGCGATTGCGACTTCAAAGCCTGCGCGCAAAACATATCTAAATACTATCTTGTTCTTATCGACGTCACTTGTGTTGTTTGGGTTTGCGGTAGTAGCTTATGCGGGGTTTTATTGGAGTTGGGTGCCGGCGGTAGGGGTAGAGAGGAGAGTTTGGTTGCAGTTTTCGTGCGTATATCATTTCAATGGGGCTCTTTAAGTGTGTTTGCTATGTCGTGTTATTTCTCAGGAAATAGAAGATATTACGAGAATTAGATATGCTAACAAGTTCAAATACAGACCAGGCCAACATCCCCACGGCATAGTCCCCCTCCACAATTCCATCGTAACACGACAGGAGTACGATATTCAAATAGAACTACACATGCCACGTTCTCCTCCGAACCTCAAGGCAGGAAACTTTATGATCCATGTGAATTTTCTAGGTCCGACTTATAAAACTCCTAGCTCAATACCAGGCGTCGAAAATCTATTACCTCTATCGAGAATCACCAAGAATGAAGACGTGCTCTTCTCATCTCGGAGACCTACAATTCTTACTTATGAGAGTGAGTTAGTATCTGGATTGGGGAAGCTGGTAAAAGCCCCGCTGTATGTGCTAGGTTGGAAACGAGAGGATGAGAAAATTACAGTAGAGATGGCAGAAGGCGTCAGTTTTCCCAGAGGAAATAAGAATGTTCCGAGCGCAGTAGAAGTGGTGGTTGAGAAAGACTCAAGCGAGGTGCAAATTTATGGATGCAGAATAGTCATGAGGGCCAAATTAAGTGGATTGAGATGGTGGATGTGGAATTGGAGGATCGGGAGTGCAATTGTAGGAGTGAGCACGTTTTGGGGAGCGGAGATGTTGGGTTGCATTGTTGGGTGGGCAATCTTGAAGTTGTGTTTTGGGGGAGGTGAAGAGAAAGAGGTGGTGAAGGGAAAAGAGATTGAAAAGACTGAAGATGCGTTTAAGCAAGAAGCAACGGATGATGAGCCGGACCTTTCAGATACTCCGAGAACATTTCCGACATTAAGTAGACAGATGCCATTAGTATATCCACGGGTGGGTATCAAAAAGGAAGAGGATGAAGAAGAGAGGGTATTAGAAGAAACGGTGATTTTACCGCTTGGCGGGGATGCAGATGATGAAGATGAAGAGGCGGAAGGGAGCTGGCAAGCTGGTAGAAGAAGTGATTCTGGTCTGGGTACGAGTTTTAGTGAAGGGGGTGCTGGAAGAATGGGACGGGTTAGTAGGAGGAGAAGTCGAGGTGGTGCGGCGAATGGTTTGTAAGATTGGTGAACGAGGTGAACATTTGGATGGGATAGATGGAACGGAGATACCCTTATATGTACGTTTTAATCATGATTCATTGAAGGTTAGGAGTTCGGGGAAAGGCTAGATTTATCTTGTGTGCGCTATTTTACACTAATTTCAGAGAATATGAAAGCGGTCCACAAGTTTCAAATCCTCCATTTTACTATATAAGCTCTCACATCCCTTGTACTTTTACTTCCCAATGGGATCAACTTGAACAACAAGCGAAATTGATCAGGAGGTCTAGTATACTTCCCCAAGAATCAAACCATGCATTTTTCCACAGCTCGAATCCAAACTGTTATTCTATACTCTCTTCCAAAACCAGTGTCCCTTTCTTTAGCGAGAATTGAAATATGACAACAAATACTTTTAATTGTTGTCATTTAGAATCTTACTGCTCATCGAGGATATGTCAATAGATAGATAGTATCAACACTAAGAATATCTTGATTATTTGGGAGGTGAATAACTTTCTTCGGGTCAACATCCTGGGTCGACTGCCTTTCAGTCAACTGAATCTTCTTTGCATAGGAGGAAAACGTCAAGACAGTTGATGTATCTACATTCGGCAGACATAAAAAACTTTGGACTGGGTTTTGAGTACGATATTGAAGAAATAAAAGGACTGCCTGGTATTTATATACTCCGTCGCATCTTCCAGGGTTGCAATGATAGCTGGCCATTTCAAGTTTGGACTAAAATCTGCCACAGCCATAGTGTTATCCCGGGCAATCTTTCATTTTTGATGCAGAAGGGCTTCAGTATAAATGATCTACCGATTCGATATTTTGAGAGTACAATATGCGCCAGAGACGAATCATAAATGCAATAGAGGATTGGAATGGTTTGCAACTGTAGTTTAAAGTTAAAAGTCCTGCGATGAAAAGACTAGATTTTGGGGGTTTTGAGAATGTGGTATTAGCGATGAAGGAGGTGTCTGAATGAGTAGAGATGGCAGCATTATGTCAATATATGAGAATTGACGATGACGAGGTAGTAATGATGGCGAGCAAACAATAGCGCTGTCTTTTATTTGTTAATTGACCAAAAAGGATCTCCGCAAGTATCTTTGAAGTTCACCATGTAGTAGATATAAACAAGTAACGTCGATCATATTCGTTTCGGGCTTCAAAAGTTTGGGTCATACTCTTCCTGTCTGGCTGACGGATAAGGTCAGTCTGTTCTGGTTTACCGTTTACCTTGGAGAAGGATGCTTGTTGGGTTGTCATATTTCAGAGTAAGAGAGTCTCAGTGAGATTTACGGTGAAAGACTCATGGCATATCATATTTTATAATTCATGGCTGACATATCCCTACTCTTCCAGAGCTTTAAACCACACACCCGTTTCTTCATGAATTCCAAGTGCTAACCCTACAATCCTAATACCGATGCTAGTTGGGGGAAGCGGCACTAGCTAAATATATAAATCTCGTGCAAACTTTGGGATTCGAGATGATAAGCCGCAAGATGGATGACAGCGGGGATGGCGTTGCGGCGATGATGATGATGGTAAGTTTGTGACATAAGTTCCACAACGGTAATGAGAAGAAAATCCCACCACTGCTTTATATCTCACAATAGTAACCCGATGGATGGTATTTTAGACAATAAGAAGAAATTGACAGTTATTATTATCAACGACAATGATGAAAGTAAAAGCCATGAACAGTAAAGAAGTGACAATATTCTACTCTCAAAAATCGAGAGAATCGAAAAGTTAAAAATTGCTATAGAAAGAATATGCGATGAAGGCCATGAAATCTCCTTAAGCAAAGTTTCTCTACATTATGACTAATTCATCTATTAAGGAATCCAGAAAATCAGGTCATTTATACTGCATCGCTGTGAAAGCATTCAAGGAATACTTTGATGACGATACCACGAGTATATCAGGTGAATCTATACACCAAAACCCCGTCATCTCAATTCCAAAGCAGGGAATCAGCAAAATGATGGAATCCTGTAATTTGGTGAGATCGATTGTATTCTTGATATATAAAGACTCGAGACTAACAATGTATACTCCTGAGCTCAAAATTTGCAGAGGGACTTGAGGAAGTCTATCAAGAATCATTAGAGAAACAAAGTTCACCGTGATCCTTCAATACTCGTGATGTATAGAAGGAAAGATTTGAAAGCTCCTGGGGTTGGAGCATGTCGTGCTGTTTGTTATAGCTTCTGCAAAGTAGCAGGTAAGATGTTTGGTAGTGATAACATTTATGGAAAGTGAAGGTTAAAGCATTGGATTGATAGTGAGAAGGTAGGTTTCGAACACAATAGGGGGGAGTTCAACGCCGTGAATGGTGATGTGAGGTGCCAATTGGATGTGTACTGGAATCATGAATATTAGCTCTTTCTACATATCATCGAAACTGCTCTAACTATCCACTGTATTTATACTTCTCTCTTAGTACAAAAAGGTATACAGATAGGAATTAGAAGCCAAATTGCAAAAAAAAATCGCATTCTGAACCTCTCAACAGTGAATACAGACCTCCGACCCTGACCCCTTTTTCGACAACCATGCCACTTTAAAATCTTGCTATTATTATAAATTTTTTTCTTTCTCTGTACCCGGGAATTCCAAGTTGGTTTTAAATTTGACGATTGGTATTGTCCATGGTCAGTCACATATCTAGCATGCGAAGGATACAAACCTAAGGTTTGTTAAGGAGTTCACCAACCCGCGATTATGACTGTGAAATCCACTCATCAAAACCTCGAATATCAAGAACATATCACTTCACAACAACAGAAAACCATTTGATAACAACTCGACGTCAAAACACTAAAGTCTCAAGCTACCCACTAGCCATTTCAGCAAACCTTTCTAATGAAGAATGCACAGGAATAATAAGTACATACCCATCCCATCCCAGCGCGCAGTCATCCAAAATCAACAATGCCACGTAACCACCCCAAGCAAAACCAGAGACTTGAAGTTCGACTGGCAAAAGAGGAGATTTGTTAAAGGGATATACTGTAGATACAAAGGGCTACTTTTATATCCCAAATCAGAGATCTTGGATTCTACTTCATCTTTACTTAACTATTTACCTATCCACAACCTGTCAGGTAGATTTCTAGGTTCCAAGTTCTTACTACTTAATACTTCCCTTGCTCTTGAGAAGTCATCACGGGAATGGGAGTGAATAGAAGATGTGAATATGTTACACGTGTAATCTATTGTTACAGTGTAAGATAGAGAGAAATAAGCGGGATATGATATAAAACAACCATTTGCTTGTGAAGAGGAAGTTCTCTTAGATATCTTTCAAAGAAGATGTAAGAAATAATGAGGGGGAATGAGTTTGCTGGATATCGACCTGAGTTTAGTATGGATAGTTATACTTGAACATTGTGGATGAAGGATTAAGAAGAAGGATGAATGAGTAGGGGGGATCGGTTTGGTGATGATAGTTTAGACGACAACCTGTAGAAATAAAAAAAAGATAAATCGACAGTCACAACCACAACCACAGCGTGTCACTCTTCCACTGTCTACTATCTACCGTCTACTGTCCGGCATCCCCATTCATCATTCTTCCCATATCTCAGAATTCAAACATATAAATCCAAGAAAAAATTCGTTACAAAACAGATACCAGCACCCTAAAACTTGCCTTCAAAAACACGCTCACATTTACTCTGGGATATATTGAAGACTGTATTCATTTTTACTCTACGACTCAATCACCTTCTCATAAGTTATCCGATGATCCAGCTAACTATCTGCAGCAGCTTGAAAGATAAAACATGCGTCAAGTATATAACCCAATACCAACTTACAAATCTAACCTTTTTCTTTCTTATACTCACATTCTCCAAATTCACTTGAACTTGTAGGATCCCATGAATGAACTTTGACGCGAAACATCATCACATCAAACCAGAGCACTCTGCTCTCCAATAGAAGGACTAGTGTGGATATGAGATGTATATTTATCTGCGAGTATGGAGAAGATGCGTATGAGATGAGTATGAATATTAGTATAATCTAACCAAAAACCAAACAGCCAAGCTACACAAACCTCTTCCATAAAAAATCCCCAAATCTGTAAGCTTAGCTCACTAATCGCAGTATTGGCGAAAGCACTCCGCGAAGATCTGACAGTCGTCGGTCCTTGTCCCCTCGCAATGTGTTCTTCGGATTGACATAATGATCGATGTTATTTCTGCAGAGGATATGCTTTATGAACTTGTCATTTCAGGAGTAGGAACTTGGGGTTTTCAAGACTGAAGATAGGATTTGTTATGGATTCAACTTCTTGCTCCGTCCTCACTCACACGCTCACTCCATTAATCCCCACCGTCGCCTCTCCTCGACACTGGTCGATATGTATAAATACGCTTTCACCCCATCCAAAAACCAACAATCTTATCAACTTTACCATCAGAAGAACGCAGGGTTCAAGAACCCAATGGAGTCATCGACACGAACCTCGAAACCGGGCTCTAACCTCCAGATTCCAGAAGCGTGTGAGTATCTCAACTGATCGATTGATAGATATATGCCAGCGAAACTTTCAACTTGGATGAATGACGACAATTTCAAGGGTATAGTATACCGTACATATAAATGATATCTGAAATACGGTGGTGAGTATACAAACCGTATATTATATTTCATACATTTCGACAACGATTCTTCGGTCCCAGCCTCCCAACCTCCCAACCTCCCACACCACAAAAAAGAAAAACAACGGCAACGGCAACGGCAACGGCAACGGCAACAGCAAAGATGATAAAACAATTGACTATAACAAAATCCCACCCCATGCTTTCCTCACTACGTGACATCCAACCCATCCAACCACACGATTTAATCCCATGACCTCCTCACCCCTCCCCTAAGAACCAACACTCCAAATACAAACACAAAACAAAACAAAACAAACCTTAGAAGAAAATTAAAACCCTTGATTCCCATATACCCTATATACCCAAATCAAGTCCAGCGGTGACTTTCTCTCCCTTTGATAGTTGAAGGAAAGATGGTAGGGTATATCACATTGTGAGTATTGTGAGTATTGTGAGTATTGTATTGTATTGTATATGAATTGATGAATGAATATGAATATATTCTCGCCTTCTAAAATCTAGCTCCGAAAACGCCAAAATATGAAACCACTCGAGAGCAGAGGTTTTCGTGCGCTTGAAATCATGAGGGAAGCATTAATTATACACTCATTATCATGATCATGATCATGATTATGATGGCAATGGCATTGTGTATTGTGTATTGTGTATTGTGTATATAGTGTTTCCATAATAGTATGAATGGGTTTCACTTGAATAGCAATTACATTTATTTATTTATACTTGCCCCTCATCTTCTCGATTGAATAGGCAGGGCACCTACATACATACATACATACATACCTAACCACCTACCTACCCGTATAACAATGTCCAAACAAAAAGATTCTTATTCTTTTCATCTCCGTATACTTCGTACAGTACAGTACAGAGTACAGTACAGTACAGTACAGTACATACGACGATTTGAAGTATTATTAGGTAGGTATTATATTTAATTTTAAAATAGATTGATTGCTCCAACATTATTATGGTCATCAACAACAAATCATCTAGCCATCCGCAGATCTAGAATGCCCTGAAACAAGTTACCGGTACGGTAGGTCAAGATCTGATATCAGCACTCTCTCTCCTCTCTCTCCACCGCATCTCCACCCCAGAATCTCTACCCCCCTCCCCCCTTTTCGCTCACCAAGTTCCCCAGTTCCCCTTGTTAATTGTATCATCAATTGTATCATTAACTAGGTATAAGCTCATTCTTAATTAATTCACATATCTTTTCACATCACAAATTCCACATCTCACATCTCCATCACAAATCTCACATCACAAATCTCACAACCCACAACATCCACAACATCCACAACATCCTCATCATCCTCATCAAAATATCAACTTCTTAGACATAAAACAATGAACATCCATTCAAAAATCCAATGATTCTAACCCTACCTAGGTACTCTACCTATCCTACCCCTATCCTACCCCTAGCCTACCCCTAGCCTACCCTATCTCATCCACAACCACCACCAACCACCACCACCAAATCATCAGAATCCATACCCAAAAGAAAAGAAGAGAAAAGAAGATAAAAAAGAAAAGTAAAGTAAAGTAAATAAACCAAACACGATTTAAAGAAAAAAGAAGCAAATAATGAAAAACCAAAAAAGGTAAATAATCCATCCATCCCACTCCCACTCACTCCCACCCTCAATCCCAATCCCAATCCTAATCCCCCA
>NGKJ01000001.1:397426-434984 GCA_002162495.1 Myriosclerotinia curreyana
CGACGATATGAGTAGACTATCATCATCACACTCCAACCAGGTTTCAAGGAGCCCGTCATCAAAATCTAATCCTCTCCCCCACAATCATCCCCCATAACCAACCAACCAACCAACCATATCATCATAAACCGCATGAACCGCCTCGAAAAAAAACCCCCTCCCCCCCGCCAATCCTAACCAACGAAAAAGATGCGAATTTGCGAAAAAGATGCGAAAAGTAAAGCTAAAGCTAAGGTCAAGTCATCAATTCATAAGATTCTTGCCGTATAATTCTCTTCTCTTCTCTTCTCTTCTCTTCTCCTTCCGCCTCGCCTTTCTTTGATTGTTTGTTTTTGTTCTTGTTATTCCCTAGGTATTATTATTCGGAAAAATCGTAGCGTGCGCATATCCGTGTCAGAATCCCGCACTAATGTACCCAACCGATCCATCACTCCTCCTCCCCATCCACTCATCCACTCATCCACTCATCCTCCGTCCCACTTCGTCCGCTTTACCACCAGTGTAGTGTCCGTAATTTCGTAGGCTCGAGATTTGGTCTTTTGTGCCGTACTAGTACGCAATCACACATGGCATTTTTTTTCGCCGGCGCTTCAGTGACGATGGGAGCGAGCTAAGGTTCAAGAAATACACCAATCAGTTACCATTCTCATCATATGTAAAACGTTTTTTAAAAAAAAATTCTGTGGGACTTGGTGTGGAATATCGTTGATAACATTTCTTCATCTATCTCTTGTAAAGTAGTCAAATGAAGAAGAGTAACGAAAAAAACAAAAGGGGAATGCAAAAATCATAAATCAAACAATGCCTGGGTTGCTGTAGAACAAATGGAAAATATATAGAAAAGTCGTCAAGGCATGGAGAAACTTTGTGATGGTCGTAAACTCATAAATATCATCCTTGCGCCGAAGAAAGACCCCAAAGGTTCATGGACCATTATAACTCTCTCTGTAAATCGTTTGCTGTTTCTAGATTGCGAGAAAAAATAACTTCATAAACGAAGCTAGAACAAAGGCATTGTATTTCGTGAAAGCCAGGAAGAAGTAATTTGATTGACGTATTTGTTGATATGCGATGAGAGATTTGAATCAATCTTCATAACCGACAGGAGGAGCTGGTAAACCCGTAGCATATGGATTTCCATCATAATAATGAGGTCCTGAATTGTAGCGGCGATCATCATATCGATCATCATAACGATTATCGTAAGATGGAGAATACTTGTCGCGAGAATCATCTCTTTGTCTTCTTTCGCCGTTCTCTGAAAGTTTCTTTTGTCTTTCAATTCGTTTCTTATGACGTTCACCCTTCTTCTCTCGAAATTCTTTACATTCGTGTCGCATCTCATTTGCTTCCTTGATTTCCGAAATGGCTCCTTTGATACCGAGTGCTGCAATACCAACAGATGCAACATCTTGCAATGCAGCCTTTGCCCTAAGCTTCCTTGCCTCCTCTGGGGTCATCTCTCCTTCCTGAACAGCCTTGTGTCGCGCATCACGTTTCTCCATACTTGAGTAGACATTGTGTGCTGCATGGATGGTGGCAACAGTTGCCAAACCAGCTGTAATAAACTGCTTACCTTTCATCTTTTTAACCCTTCTCTCATCTTCTGACGAAGAAATCAAAGAATCGTCGCTATCATATCCACCCTTTCCTTGAGCAACCTTCTTATTTTTCTGCCCATCCCTTGCCCTAGCACCTCCACGACTGTCAACACTTCCACGAGAGTCGGAATAACCTGGGTTGCCGTATACATCCCCTCTTTGACCACGAGAGCGTCTTGAGCGATCGTAATTATCGTAGTCATCATAATCATCGCGATTACGACTGCGACTACGATCACGGGCACGAGTGATTTCATTTGCAGCAGCTCCGGCTCCGGCTCCAATACCAAGCGCAGCCATACCCTTTCTGGCCATTGAACTAACACTCTTGCTTCTGCTACGCTTGTTACGATCCGATGAAGGACTGCGACTGTAACTATCTCTGCGTCCACGAGATTGGGAGCGAGCTCTGGAACGGGATCTGGAACGATCGAGTAATTTCTTGCCAGCGATGGCTCCCAAACCTGCGGTTGCAAGAGCAGCAAGACCTGTTCCACCACCACCCCCTCCACCTCGGGATGAAGAACGTGCTCGAGATCTGGATCGAGAACGTCCAGTGACAGGATCTTCTTCGACTTCCTTTCGTGATCCGTTGATGGCACGATTTCCGACGAGACCTCCAACCACTGCCTCAAGAATATGACGCTTGCTGTTCTTTCCCGAATCTTTGTCCATAGCGGCATCAATACTACCCGCACCGATAGCAGCAGTAAGGATACGTTTACCTTTCTCACCACCCCAGGCTCCAGGTTCGTTTCGAACTCTGAATGCTTCTGCCGCACCAGCCAATAGAGCTGCTTTGGCGGCTTGTTGATATTTGGCGGTTCCTTCTGGTGCTCTTGACTTTGATCTGTTTCTCTTTGAGCTTGACTCCTCACGGTAGCTATCTCCACTACCTCTGCGGCCTCGATGATTTTCAACCCCCTTTGCAGCCGCTCCTAAACCTGCGAGAGCCATAGCACCTTCAACAATTGACTTGCGGCGACCCTTCTTCTTTTCAGGTTTGATCTCTTCTTCTTCTTCAGAGTAATAAGCCTCTTGGACTTCACCATTTCGACCTCTGTGAGCAGCATATTTCTTGACTTTCTTTTCTTTGTTTCCATGTTTATCGTAAAGTTCCGTTCCTTCGTATGCTGCAAGAGCTCCAGCAGCTCCCGCCATAGCAGAAGCCAATGGGTTTCGCTCCACTGGTCTACCCTCGGCCGATCTTCGATCCCATAATTCCTTTGCACCAACGGCTAAAGCAGCTCCCCCAACGGCGGCAACAATTTTTTCATTTCGTGAAAGCGATCGTTTATCTTCGATTTTGGTCTCTTCGTAATAATCACCTCGTCGATCGAGTTCTTGAAAAGAGCGTCGTGGATCACCTCTGCTATCATCAAGGTATTCTCCATATCGGCCATCGCGCCCGACGGATCGAGAGCGACGGGTTTGCGGGCCGAACCTAGCCTCTCGAACCGTTGTTCGTTGGTCAACATAGGCACCACCCGCCGCTGGTGGGGGAAAGTCTCTTCTAATATCTTCGACCGACATATCGCTATCTTCACGACGTGGTTGACGTATGAGCTCTCTCGTTTGAGTAATTTCTCTTTCTCTATCTCTTTCTCTTTCTCTCTCTCTCATGGGAGCGTCGGAAGATTTAGTAGGAGCAGCTGAGCGAACATAAGTTTCCTTAGTTTCGACGTAACGTGGCTCATCAGCATATCTTGGTTCACGATCATCTTTTCGATGACGATGAGATCTATGCCGACGTGGTTCTTCTACCGTATCATAATCATATTCGTAAGAAGCCATGATTGAATGATTGAATGATTGAATGATTGAAATGATTGATGTGAAGGTGCGGGTGCGGGTGCGGGGTTTTCTTCGAATTGCGACGGGGAAAATGGTTTGCTGACTGCGTGCGCACTTTGGAAAGAATTGTGAAGAATAGGTAGTACTCCGTAGTAGGTAGATATTTGAATGCGCCGATAAGACGATGTAGATGTAAATAAATTGATTTGTATTTATTGTTATTTGTTGTATTTGTTGTATTTGTTGTATTTGTTGTATTTGTTGTATTTGTTGTATTTGTTGTATTGAAGGTTAGGTAGGTTGTTGATGGAATAAGTTGAATCGAAGAATCAAAACCAAAATCAAATGACAAGAGTCATAAGTCATACCCCCCAAAGGTCATATGTATGTAATATGTTGTACCTCGTAATATGACGAGTGATGAGTGAGGGGGGGGGAAGAATCCGAAGTGAATTGTCTTGAATTTACTTTTTACTGTAGCCAGATTGCAGATTGCAGATTGGTTAGATACCGGTAGGTAGGTAGGTAGGTAGTAAAAGGTTTTTTCTTCTTCTTTTTTCTTTTCCTAGGTATGAAGAAGGGGTGGCTGGAGATTTTCTCGCGCAGTAATAAATTTTGAGTAAAAGTTAGGTTGGGAATTAATGAAACCTGCTTTGGGCTGGGTAGAGACTTGGGACTTGGGTATGTATGATTATCCACAAATTTCAAGGAACATCTGTTCTTCTTCTTCTTCTTCTTCTTCTTCTTCTTCTTCTTCTTCTTCTTCTTCTTCTTCTTCTTAACGCGCGGTTGAACTTTTGACTTTTTGGATTGCTTATGGTTCTGGTCCTGGTTCTGGTCCTGGTTCTGGTCCTTGGGATGTATGGATGGATAGATGGATGGATGGCTCAGCTACCTGAAGTTTTTAATAATACTACCTACCTATACAGGATAAATGATTGGGCTTGTTACCAACCACACAGAGAGATAGATATACAAGAGTATTACGAAGTATTACGAAGTATTAGGTATAATTCGATATAAAATCACCCCGCTAATTGATCTTTAGATATAATCTTCTATATAGGTAGGTATACAAGGCAACCCAATGAATCCCAATGAATCCCAATACTCCACGGTAATTTTAATTATTATCAATATTACGAGTAATTATCATCATTTGAATGAGGATATACCTACTTAAGAAGTTGAGACTTGAGCGGGGTACTTTTAAGTTTTCATTCATTCATTCATTCATTCATTGGGTATCTTCAGGCTCAGATTCACTTCGCCCAATGACTGCTAATAATAAATTTACTATTTACTATTTACTATTTACTATTTACTATTTGCTAAATATTGAACTAATAACTATAACTATAATTATAACTTATAACTATAACTTATATAAATCTCTATATAATAAAATAAACATCTACTGTACATCTACTGTACATCTACTGTACATCTACTGTACATCTGCTAGTTTTACTCTTAACCTCAAGCAAATATGATGTCATCAAATATCTGTCTGTGTGTGCACAGTTGTGTGCACAGTAGGTACTGTCAACCAGTTAACGCTTGGAAATTCCTTGCGGATTTACGCCTGACTTTAACCTTGAGCATACAAAGTATACAATAATACGACTTTTACCCGCCTTCTATTTAACTTTAGTAGAAGTTCGGTACCTAGTACTAGTTAGAACATGGGAAGAGCCCGAACTCGAATTATTATGATACTAGATACTAGATACACCTATGAAATCTCGACCTACCCGATGGATTTTGTTGGTGGCTGGCTGGTTGGTGGCTGTGTTACAATTGTGATCTTCATTCCGCTCTTCACCATGTGATATAACATCTAACCGCCTCCATAGCCGAGACGCGAAAAGGAATACTCCTATTGAGTCCAGCACTAGGTAGTATTGCATCTTTCCTTCCAAGATGATTAACCTGCTGTCTACGCTGGGAAATATCGCAAAGATGCGCGTGTCGATATTTCTTCGTCTTCCTATCCTGTCTAGAACAGAAAAAGGTTTGAAATATCCCGAGATCTGATCGATCCATCTCCCATCTCCATCTCAAACATATGGATATAGATAGATATAGGTTCAATCAACGACCTATATCTAGGTAACAAACCCTATCTCGACTACAATCACCACACCACATCATCAAAATCCTACCTACACCCACAACAATACGCAACCAGCTCCCGCTCTAACTACTGTATGGACTCATGGGCTCTAGAATTCCCATCCCACCATCCCATCCCATCCCCTTCCTCCTATCATCAACCCCCCTTATCCCGTCAACACCTTATACACCAGTCCAGCACCAACCCAGCACCAACACCCGCACTCTTCCCACCTCAGGACACTAGCTCCAAACCTCAGCCCTATCGGATCTCCTAAGACTTTTAGATCTTTTTTACTTTCAAAATGACTAATGGAATAACGAGCGCAAAGGGGTCGCAGCTTTGTGCTTTTTTCGGAGGTTACTATTTTATGTTGGGTCTTCTTATTGGGTCTTCTTGTTGGATCTTCTTGTTGGATCTTCTTGTTGGATCTTCTTGTTGGATCTTCTTGTTGGATCTTCTTGTTGAACCTTCACGTTCATCCGATCCTATTTCATCCATCTCTCCAATAAAACATGCGACAAAAGGATTAAAATTTTCAAGCTAAGGTTTTGCAAGCTCCAAACCTGCCATCTTATCAGATCTTAAAGTTTCCCTTTAGATGGATAGAGCTCATAGATTGACAAACGTAAAGAGGTTTGAGTTTCTGAGAATGTTTGCGATGGCTTTAATTTGCGTTTCTTCTAGAGCTAATCATTCTATCTTGAATCTGATGGCTGAGAGTAGGGCTGAAAAGGTGGGGGTATTCATTGTTCTTGTTGTTCTTGTTGTTGTTCGGATGGTTTCACTTCTCATCCCATCCCATTTCACCTCATCTCATCCGTTCCTTCACGCCTCCATCTTCCAACTTCCACTCTCAAGCTTTTGTTGCACATCTACAAACCTGAATAACCTCAATCTTGATCCCAAAGAGGAGAATCAATGTGGGAATATCTCTTTCTTTGGATGAGGAAAATAGTCTTAACCAGACCAAGTATCAAGCAAAAGCAAAAGCAAAAGCAAATAAATCTCAAATATACCATCGCTGGCGCCATTATCGTCTTATATTCTCCTCTCCTCTCATCTCATCTCATCTCTTTATCTCCACTCCCTACTCTCGCTATTGGCTATTGAGTTGGGTAAAGGTTTTGTTGCGTATCTGTACTCCTGCGAAGCCTGAATAGCTTCAAATTTGATTTTGGAAGGGGAGGGCGGGTTTGGATTGTGTGGTGAGGTTGTAATGGGAAGTTCATATCTGGATTAAGTGTGAAAGTTGAGGTTTGGATATATGTTTGTTGTTGTTGCTGTCGCTGATTATTATCCTATCTCTTTTTTCACTTCTACTCTCTTCCTCACTCTCACTCTCACCTCACCCTCACTCTTACTCTCACTCTCATCCTCACTCTCTCGCATCACTAGCCTTCCTACTGGCCCAAAGCTAAACCCAAGTTCTGTTGCACATCTACAAATGTATAATTCTTTGAATAACCTCACTGTATTCCCAAATAGGAAGTTCAAAGTCTGCCCAGCATCTCATGATGATGAAGATATCTGAGTTAGTACTCTAGTATTAGTCTTCAACAAATTAAACTCTGAGGCGGGATATAATGGTGATGCTATCGTTTATTCTCATCTCATCTTTTCACATCTCAGATTTCTCTTTGGATACCTATGAAGTTGAGTAAAAGATTTTGATGTATAATTACAACCTCGAAAGCTGTTTGTTTCAAGATGAAAGGATGATAGATAGCCTCTATCTCAAATATACAAGCATAGTATGTAAATATATATCTACTTCTCATCCCATTCCATCCCGTCCCATCTAATTCCATTTCATCCCATCCTTTCCATTTCTCCCCTCCCAAGTGACCACCAAACAAGCAAGGTTTTCAACAAAAGTCTTGTTGCACGTCGCATCCCATTTCAAGACCTCTTTTTCAGTAATACGAAACAATCCTTCAACGCATTCCGAAGTTTCTGAAATCCTTGGAGTGATTCAAGAAATAGTAAAAGTTTATCAACCTTTAAGAAGTGGAAAGAAATATCAAACAATTATGATGATATTTCTTTTCAAACACAAAATTTATAATTTTCATACTCAAAATCAAACGAAGCTTGTGAAGGAAGGCCATAGATAGTTTGTTGCATAGAGACCACTTTTTCAATGATAGAAAATGATCTTTCTACGCTCTTACAGGTTTCTGATATCTTTAGGATTGGTATATCAATGGCAAAAGTTTGATATTCCTAAAGGAATTGGTGAAAGATATTGTGGTGGTGAGATATTATTTTGCTTTGAATACAAATTTCTGGTTCTTGTGCTTCAAATTTGAAAATATGAAATGGATTTCATGAAAGTCACAAATAGAGATTACTGTTATCCCTCTATTTCAAAATTATATTCCAACAAATTGAAGCTTCCGCGAGGTCTGGAAGTTTGGTAGGTTTGTATGAAAGAAGCAGGAGTTTGGTATTCTTTAATGATCTGATAGAATAGATGTGTGGTTGGTTTGATCCTCTATTTCAAATAGAGAATTGTGGTTTTAAAAGCCAAACACCATCTCCATCACACATCGCACATCCTCATAATCCTCAAGTCTCCTCAATGCCCCTAAAATCCCACTCTTCCTACCCAATCGCTAGCCCCTCATTTCCTCCCTTCACTCAACCCACACCCCCTTCTCCTTATGCCACCCCTCAATACTAAATTCCCCATACACATCATAAACCTTCTTCTTCCCCTCAGGCCACCTCACATACTCCGGCTTACTATCCCCCTTCACACAAACCATTTCCTCCGGAACCGGTAATTCAGTATCAATAGCACTCGCAAACGGATGAATTAATTCCGGCCACGTTTTATCCCACAGCCAAAGCATCGATGCACATTCACCACAGAAATTACGTTCGGAAGTGCATTTCTTAGCCGTGGGTTTTCCCCGATCAGAGGTTGCGATATATTTTCTAAGGGTTGGTTAGCGGGACAAGGGTTTTCGACGATTGGAAAAGGGGAGGGATCGGAGGTACTTGATGTGTTCTTTGCCTTTGGAGATTTGGAGGCTGGACGCAATACCCCCTAGATTCACACTCCCGCCATACCCGCCGCACTTACGACAGATGGAACATGCGCAGACTTGGTATGGAACGGGAGTTTGGGATTCGAGGGTGAATTCTACGAGGCCGCATTGGCAACTTCCTTCTAGTTTCCTGGGGTGGGGTTAGTTTGGTGTTTGGTTGTTTAGCCGAGGGGGGTTGATTTTCAAGGGGGAAGGAAAGCTTACATTGGCATTTTGGGTGGTTTGTATATAGTATATTGACCAGTTGGTTGTTTGGTTAGAAATTGAGTGGTAAAAGAATTTAAATGGATTATTTCATGTCGACACATTCCTCAACCTCGCATTATAACTTCAATAACCCCTCTTTTGAGCTTTCTAAGCTTACGTCATAAATCCGGGGTAAATTCTCCCCGGAACAATAGAGAAAGTCCGTTCCGACAAGAGTTCATTCAAAACTTATCGATAACATCAGATTATTTCAAAAGTAAACATAAATCAACAAACATGAGTACATTTGGAAGCCCGGGTGGGCGTATGATTAATAATAAACCTTCACCGTAAGCCAATTTCATCACAACTAATCTTTTCAAGGCATCTTGAGAAGATAGAAGGCTAATTTCGGGTTGGGATATAGACCTGAGAGAGGAAGTTTTCCACTGGACCATGATGGTATGATTTATCTCCTCGTCTCTACCCGAATGCGACTTTTCGAGTGCGCAAACCCAAATGGGAAAGGAGGGTGGAATAGAATGAGTATAGATTGGAATGGCAGAACGATATACTAATGCGACAATGCGACCACAGGCGAATGCAAATCAGTAATGCAAAGCTATCTCAATTGTATGAAGAAGGTTCGAGGCATGAATGATCCGGAATGTAGGGGGTTGGCGAAATCATATTTGTCGTGTCGGATGGATAGGTGGGTTGCTGCTTTTTTTGTTCATCCGATTTGAGATCGGGATTGGGATCAGGGCCTACTAGATAATGGACTAATGGATGTGGTGTTCTCCAGGAATTTAATGGCGAAGGATGAATTCAAGAATCTAGGGTTTGCGGATGAGGGGTCGGAGTCGAAGGGGTTGGAGAAGAAGGATGAGGGGAAGGAAGGGGGCGGGGATGCAAAGGAACATAAGAATGAGTTGAGGTGGTGAGGACGGTTGTTGTGGCTGTTTGGGGGATAATATGACCACGAATGAAATACCAGGAACCAGCGAGGCGATTGTTTCGAATCATCTGTACAAATACAGCATTGGGCGGGCGTTTCGGAGCGGAAATATAGGATGGAAGTCTTCTCCCATAAACAAGAAAATATCATTTTGCCTAATGGGTATTCTATGATGCGATACAATTGTGCTGGTAGTTTCGGACTTGACAATCCATACCAAAGCCATTGTTACCCTCAACATCACCAATGCGTTCCTCTGGGATCGGAAAACCTACAAGCTACACAATTCAGCCATAAAATATATGGCTTTCTTGGCACGTCAGCTCAATGATGCGGTTGCAATACTCTCAAGTGTGAGACTCTCGGCAAGTGCATGCCATTTCGCTGTTATGTGAGCCTGGGATCACATGGCGCCAGGTAGATGAAACGCTTACCATTACCTTGCAATACTTCTTTCGGAGATGCTCGTCATGTTGTTCATACATAAGACTCTGATAAGTTAGCAAAATGTCAAGTGATAAATACGCAAAAAAGAAACCACGACACTGATATTACTAGACAAAAAATTAGGTAAGGGTGGGTATTCAGAGATATCTGCAGAGTCGATAACAAGGTACCATTCTCAATTACCCAAATTCTAACTCCGTGTATCAAGATTCAAAAATCAAGAGAACAAGAAATCAAAAGCGGTAGGAAACAATAGAATCACCGAAAACATAGGTAATACCTATGTTTTCGGTGAGAGAATAGCGGTATTTTCTATTAGTCTAGGCATAACAGTGAAGAGGCTGGTGTTGCTCATGAGTAGAGGGATGTTTGTAGTTTGTTCGATTTTGGAGGCAACGTCGGATTGGATTGGGAGACTTCTTCGGTCATCTTGAGATGGGTTCACCATTCTTGACGGAGGTCTTGAGCTTCGTTATGCTGACATGGAATGATTGTTTCGGTCGCCATTTTTCTTTTTGGGGAATTAGCCATGGCCGTGGAAGGAAATGATATTGTTTTGAGCTTCTGATATATGAGCAATATTGCATGACTCAAGATGAAGAAATAATGACAGAATTGTGCCAGTAGAAGCTAGTTAATGCAAATATGTATCCACGAACGTTATTTCAACCGTTGAACATGACCGCTCCAGCAGTGCTATGAATTTATGATCGAATACCAAAGCCGAAAGTCTCTATAGGCGTATGTACATAGCTTTTCAGATATGTGCCTGCGCTTATGGTCTCGCTGAGGTCATTTATGGTTCATCGCTAACTTATAGGGGCACCTAAGATTTTGTGAGGGGAAGAATTGTTATTTTGACAGAGGAGATATAAGGAGGAGGTTAGATGGATTAGTGTTAGATATTATAGACCTAGGTATAAGTAGACAAGCTTGTCAATTGAAGAGTATGGAAAAGATGAATATGAAATAATGGAAATAAAAAGACTTCTCCTACTACATGTTCCCAACTTACCATCTTGTGCCCCCTCTAGACAAAACCCCCCCAATATTCTGTAGGAGATTGATCTCCTTATTATAAATACAAGTTCAAAGATAGATGTCCATATAAATAACAATGTTGTAAGTGAAGGAAGGTAATTCTTACAGTAGTAGTGATTCTTGAATCTGAGACTATAAGCAAATTCTTTTAACCTGTTTAGTTAGACTAGACTGCCGAGATCAGACAACAGCTTTAACAGTGACAGTGACAGTGACAGTAACAGTAAAAGTAACAATTGCAGCTTCAATTTCAAACTTCCAAATCTTTTTCCTTCAATAATCATCACCTAGAATTTGTAAGGCCTATAGCTAGTAGTTTTTCCCAAGATCATTAACAATAATTGATATATGATTATCATAGGACGCTCGGACCAACATCAACCTGCATGGTCCTCTTACAAACATGGCTCCCCAAAATCAACAAAGCTACAAACAAGCAAAAGCAGCAACAACCTCCAAGACTCAATCTTCATCACATCCATATAATCTTGAAGGAAGAGTATTCAGTATGGATAAATTGGAGCCATTCATTGACTCTGGCTTAATTGCCGTTGCTCTTGTCATAAAATCACAAACTGGCCCTCATTTCGTTTTTCACTATCCACCTCGACCATCATTTACTCCACCACCACGCAATTACAGATATGGTACGGAGACAGATCAAAGCGAGATTGAAGAACATATGCAGAGCGACGAAGAAGAAAGTGATGATTTCTCAGATCTAGAAGATGCAGTTGTTTCGAAGCTTGGAAAACTTAACCTGGGCGGTAAAAAGGTGAATAGCGGAAGTAGTAAATCGCGTCACGTGGAAATCGAAGGCGACGATCACATTGAAGGTAGAGATGGCGAGCAGATTGTTCCTTGGGAACAATTTGGAGAATTTCCTACCGTTGATCTTGCCAGTGTTCTAACCCCACCACGCGCATACCATAAGAAGAAGTTTGAGTTGTCAATTGATAACCTCTTCTTCGTCTCCTACCCATTACACATCCGCGAGGATGGATTTTGGAAGAAACCTCGAAAATTAAAGAAAGGGAAGGAGGTCGCCAAGGATGGAGAAGAATTAGAGAAAGGTCAGGCGACCAGCAGCAGTCAAGTCAAAAAGGGCAGTGGTTCGGATGATGGTGATGATCATGGAGAAATGACAATGTTTAATGTCGTTTTCGTTGTCAGTTTACCTAGGCACGAACAAGATGAGAGAATTGATGAACTTTATGAGCATGTTATCAAAACTTTTAACAAAGCACTCAACCACGCTCAAGCTCAGAGTAACTATGTTTGGAAGGAATCTGAGACCATTCTGGGTATGAAAGAGAGAGCTCGGGAAGATAGTATGTCCTCATTGCACATGAATTCATGACAAATTCTGATTTATTCAATAGAGCGCCCAATGAGTCAACTTTGGAGTCAGATCTTGATCAAGTCTACATTGGCAGATGCTATGCGCGATGTTTATGATGCGGTTGTCAATAATACTATCACCACCGTTTGTCTCGATACCAAACCTCCAATCGATCTTTCGCTTCATATCCCGATTCCTACATTCTTGATGAGCTTTCCAAACCCGAATGAGCGAGCAAAACCTGGAGTATTACTTTCCAGTGCTAATCCTCTTGTCGATGAGGAAGGTAATCCAGACCCTACGCAGCTTGATAAACACTTTGCTCTTTTACTTCTTGAGGATGAAGTCGATGTTATCGCAGAGATATCATCCGAAGATACTGAACTTTCTACCCCTTTGATTCAATTCATTAAATGGGCTAAACCTACTTTATCCTTTCAACAAGTCGCTCAAGCTAACAACATTAATCTTGATGAAGTCCTTACTCTTGCACAACATTTAATTTATTGGCGCAAAGCAATTGCGATTCCACCTATCCATGCTCGCGATATGTTCATCGTTTCTCCTAATTGCGACATGCACAAATTAATTCCAGCAAGCCAACAGTGGAAGAAGGCATTTCCTTTTGCTCCCTCGTTGCAAAGTTTCCTTGGACAAATTTCTTATGCTCCACGCGCTTACAAAGCCTTCGTTCCTTCCAAGAGTCACCGTGAAAAGTACATGGAGATGCTCGCATGGCTCATTCGTGGTGGCTGGGTTACTCATCTGCGAACCTTCTGTTGGATCTGGGTTTGGCCTGAGATCATCTACGAGGTTGAATATCAATTGAAGGCAGAAGCTATCGAGAGAAGAAAGAATCCACCCCTTCAAACCGCCCCTGGCTCCCCTGAAGAAAGTAACTCTTCCGAAGAAGCTACCGATACCGAAAAGGCGACATTCCTCGACCCAACAGCCCCACTCACTACCGAACAAGCTGCAGAAGCTGCACGCCTCGAAAGACTCGCCGCTAAGACAGTCGCAGAAGCCAAAGCTGCAGAAGATGAATTCGAAGAGATGCCCGTCCCAGAAGTGACCGGACATCCTTCCGTGAATAACGCAGAACATTTAAAATACATCTCTCCCTATGCAATCGTCGATCCCCACAAAGCAAATCATGTAGAGACAATGTATATCGCAGCCATCGGCAAACGTTGGACTGATCCCAAGGCAAAAGCATTATGGCCAAAATTCGTCAAGTATTTCAATGGAAAAACTGCTTTGGAGGATATTTGGGCCAAGGAAGGAATGAAACGGAAGGAGACGTGGAATGTTTTGTTGACTTACCAGGAGCAGATTCTGGTTATGAAGCATTGGTAAATGTCATTGGCATTTTCTTGCTTTTCTCCTCTGGCGGAATGGAAGACTGGAGTTTTTACGTTACGATGATTTATGATAATTTTAAGAATGAATCATGATGCGGCGTTGGGAATGTTAGGAATAGGAAAGGATAGGAAAGGAAAGGATGATACCATACTCCGTAGCTTTAGTGGATATTTTCATTATGTGATACCCCTTCCATATGATGATCATTGCTGAGAATCAGTTGAGCTATTCACTTTGTCTGGTGTTTGATATCGTCTTGACGAACGATCTATAGACTCTTGGAAGATATCCACCGTAATCATAGGGAGATAGAGGGAGATGTATAGATTGTCGAGAAAAGGCTAAAGTTTATTTATATCTCATCTAAGTGGGTGAGGCGATGAGACGGAAAAGTTGCACTGCTGAAGAATGACAATAAGTAAAAAAAGAATTTGCCGATTATGTTAAGACGAGTGTATATCTCAAGCACTCAAAGTGCGTTTGATCACTCTCAGCGCATCCAGTGGCTTCTGCAGATACTTCTCGGTTTTTCCTTACATTTTCAACCCCCAATTTCTACTTGACCTTTTATATCCCAAGGTCCAGGTCCGCAGAACCCCAAGAATATCCGCTCAGCGCATTCACCATCGCATGGCTTGTAAGTGTTGGAAATCCAATTTCCCACCCCGCTTTCTTCGCATGATGTCTAGACGTTGCTTGAGTACTGGTAAGTGGTAACTGATCTGTTATTACTTCACTATTGGGAAATTCACTCTCGGGTATTGTGAGACTCGGAGTCGTGGTGGTGTTATATAAGACTTTGTTATCTTGTGAGAGAGATGGATGGGTAGAGGGATTTGGCATATGTTGGAATTCTACTACGGGGTAGTTGCTTTTTGGGTTGGGGTATTTGGATTGGGTGGTTTGATTTGAAAGGGGGATTTTGTGTGTGGAGTTTTATCGTGGGGTGTGGTGCGAAGGGGATGTGAGGGTTTGAGGGAAGGGGGTGAGAGGCAGTGGTGGTTTCGCAAAGTGACAGTGATAATGCTTTGATGACAATTTTTTTGGCATAAGACTGGACGATTGGGGTAATTCTATTTGAGTAAATATTGCACCCGCCAGAATATACTACCGCCTTCCTCTTGATATCGACATATTGCAATTTAATTCAAAAATCTCAAGGAAAGACATCAAAGCAAATTTTTCTCCTAAGAAGAACTAAGTATGCTCGCTTTAATTTCGGGAGAGCACTTGCTCCTTGAAGCTTTCATAAGCCGTAAATATGTCTGGTAGATTTCTTGGACCTCTTTGAGCCTGGCTTTTATTTCCATGTACGCATTTCTTCTGAGCCAAGAGTAGACGGGTTACTCAATGCATGGGGTTTGAATTCACCCCATTAAGTGTCTGCGTGGATTCAATAACCCGAATACCCCTCCTTTAAGAATATCTCCACACCTATTTAAAAGCATCTCGGCATCTATTCATCCTTTCCCATTCATCTTCATCCGTCGATTCACCAACCCTTTTCAAGTCCAGTCCATATTATACATGTTTCGTTCCCCGCTTGATTCCCTGTAGCGGTTTTACCAACACCAACACCAGCAGGTGTTCTGGTGTGACTGGGGTGGTTATAGTGGACTTGAAGATGGGAAGGGTTGGGATTGGGAGATGCGGATATGCTGTTGAGCCCGATGAATTGCTTTGTTTCGTTGACTGTTGCAGTTTGTTGGGGATATTGATGTTGCCTAACGGTCTGGGTTGATAGTGGTAGCAGTGCTGGAAATGACAGCGGTAAGATTTGAGGTTTGGATTTTTATCAAAATTGGATGAGTATGTTTTGTTATAAGGACGACCTAGAGGATTGGAATGAAGAAGTTATAGATAATTATTATTATAAAATGAAAATAGAGAGCAATGTTCACACATGGAAGTGGAAGGTGATTCCAAGTTACTTCTTTGGTCTTTTTAATGTGTTTAAGTTTCATAGACAAAGGCTTCTGTTGAGCTCTAGCTCTTCCAAAGAACCCAGAGTTTCACCAAAGAACGAAGCATATTGAGGTTCAATGGTATTTCGTTTAAGAATAAGTGAAGAAAGGAAAAGCTAAATATGGACTACGTCATTACAGATATGGCAACAGATGGTTTTACGAAAGGATTAAAGGTAGTATTGCATAAAAGGTTCATAGAGCTACTGAAACTCTCTACTTTAGATAGCTAAGTTAGCAGTTTGAACTAGGGGCGTGTTGAGGATCGTCCTGATTAAACATAATGCATTACATGATATATGAATAGGTATAGATAATATATTCATAGCAACTTTCCGTTAGACTTTACTCTTTAATCAATTCAACTATATGAAACCCCTAATCAATATTCTATAGCTTCCATCTTTGTGGATTTTCCACATGCTAAGATATTTCACTTCTCCGTGGAAAGCCGTATGATATTGCGTATTCATCTTATTCCCCAGTTATCGTATATCACCCGGTTTCTTTACATCCAGTGCCATTCATATGCTTGGTCTCTTCGTTATTCTGAGGGTATTAACAACAAAAAAATCCATCGAAATGATTACGAGACTGGTCAGATGTGTAAGGGACGGGAATTGAGGAAGTGGGAGAAGAGTCTGAGGGCATGGTGCAAATGGGAGGTTGTTGCCGGTGATTGATTCTGACACAAACCAAGTACTCTTATCACCATGAGGTCTCTTGAAATGGTAATTAACTCCAGTTTGTCAAGTATAAAGTTTATTGTTCGGGGCACAGCTTTTATGCCTCTGTAAAATGCACTTGTTGGTGATTTATCATTCCTTGCAGTGTAGTGAATGATCTTGTGCAGCTGGCGTAGTTGCAGTGATACGCCATGGTAAAGTAGTAAGTAGATAGCTTTTCAATTGTCCACTTGAAAAATAACTCAAATGGTCTATGGTTACGTAAATACTATTCTCCTATATCCTATGATTCACGGCATGGCCACTTGATGAACCCCAAATTCCATAATCCCACGAGACTCTTACTATTCAATTATCTGTTGAGGGGTAGCCAAAAGTGCTTATGTAGGGAAGAGTGACTGAGCGTGTCGTCCTTGGTAAGATTGTAAAATTTCAGCAATCTTTAGGAGTGCTTATAACAACAACACTCCCAAGTCAATTTAACTCAAATATACATAATCCAAGGAATTATCGATATGATGCCGCAAGCCATCGGCATGTAGACTTTCATTCTCTTAGATTGTCCTTATATGTATGATGCATGCCTACGACAGGCAGACAGCTGGTTGATATACGGCAAAATCGATAATGACAAATATGGAATGTATAAACACAACAGAAATTGTAGTGAAAATACAAGTTTGCTAACCATAAAAATTGATCGGATGGACCGCTAAATTCGAGTCTTTTCACGACATTTGCTGTATCGAGCTTGAATCACGCGTCATACCCTGGTTTTCAAAGCCTACTTTTCGGAAGAGAATCAACTCCATTTGCGCTTATAAGGCCCCGAAATCTTTATCCCGTGTTAACCATGGCCACTTGTAGCTAGTTGGACGTCATACGTAACTCAATATCCTCTTGCTATTGCTAATAAGGCACATGCACCTACCTCATTTGAGGAGTGCTGCGTGAATTATATGACCCCTCGTTCAAAGTGAGGGCTTGAAGTGAATACAAGCATGTAAACTTCGTACGCTAGCTTTGGCCTAGATTCAACGAAGGTGTTTATAATGATTCATCACTCCTGTCTGTAGCATACGGGAAACTTATGAGGAAAGCGAAAGGCTTCGCAAGTTGCAACTGGGTAAAGGAAGTTTATGCAGCGGGCAACTTAAAGATCTTGTTTGAAGGTTTCTGGAGAGTTTTTGTATGATTTATACACTGTTTATACTGACTGAACTGGCTTTTGTTGCCGTTTCTTACGAACCGTTGCCATTTAAATATTGAAATATTTAGGAATATCTTCGGAGATCAAAAAATGGCCAGATACATTTTCTGTATTTCTACGCGTGAAGTCCCTCGACTGTGAAGGATTCTGGTCGTTGAATATCGCAGAATGCGTTTCTATAGGTGAATGTCTGGCTTATAATGATACTTGATACTGTTCAGCGAAGACCTGCCCCCTTTCACTTTTTATCTATAACTTCGTCTAACAAGGTCCCACAACTTGGTGATATATAAACATGTGTATGGACGATCCGGAGGATTGAAGTGAATAACAGCGGCATAAAGTTCACAGTCCAAGCTCTAGCAATATTCGCACACAAGGTCGAGTATTAATAGCTTAAGTAGCTCGCTGACTCCTGTTTTTGCAACCAGGCAGACGCTACAGGACTATTGGTAGAAGAAATATCTATATACAAAGACTCCAGGTACAAGCCCTGTAACTTGTAGGATTTCAACATTGTGTTTTGAACTCCTAGTTTAACATATTCATCCCTAAACGCATGAAAGTCCTAGACTTTGATAACGAGATGTTATAGAGTTTGGATTAGAGTATAGAAAACAAATATTGTATGAATTTGAAGGGAATGGTCTTTTTCCTGAGTATCTCATCTGAAGATCGAAGTGAATGTAAAAAGTATGTTCAAGATCCGAATTGGGATAAATATTTTTTGAAGGAACAGAACACCAAGAGCCTGAGCAGCTCGGCTGTGAGTGAAGATCGTGGTTCAGATAAAAATCATTGGACTTCAGTATGATCTTCCCATGCTGATATTCCAAAAGCCGCAATGATTAGTGCTAGAAAATTTGTTCGTTTTTGACAACGAAATCTATACAGATCTGGGATTCTAGGATGGTACACGTAATGATACATAGCTTCGGAGACAGTGGTAATTTCTTTTTGATAGTGAAGTGATTGAGATTGGGATGGTGAGTGCTATACACCAGGATGTAAAGCCAGAGAAAGATGATAAGAGCGTCTCTTTAGTTGTTTGGTCTGAAATGCCTGCTCTGCAGATTCAAAAAGACCCTGAACCTTGAGATGATCTCCCCACACTTGCTGTGCAGAAAGAAATTCCGACGAAGACCAAACGTCCACCCCTCTAGCTCCACTATCTCGATTATCCACTACTTGATATCGTGTGGACATGAAGTAGATGATCCGAAAACCTCAATGAATCTATCGGATGCGGGATAGCAATTCCCACTCATCCTCAATCTAGCACGAGAAATACAAGACAGCAAGTTTCTGCACGAAAGAAGATTGCCTAGCATTTGTGTCAACGGACAGAACCATTCACAAGGTGGACTCTGAGGGGGTTCGGGAAGCGAAGTGCATTTATCAAAATCATCTACTAGGGAATGGCATAAAGCAAGATGAAATTTACTATCATCTCAGTTACAATGACAATAGGAGTAAAAATGACAATGGAAACATTCTTTTCAAGTTGGTAGTAACTATTCGCTGTAATATATCGGACGAACACTAAAGATTATTTCCACCATCATAAGCCAACAGATTCGCCCTCGATATTTAAGACTGTGCAATATGATTATGCAATTCCAAACAATATAGCAGCGTCCTTTGAGCGTTATTGAAAATTGTTTTTCATGTCTGTAGTAGAATCATGAAATGCATACTGTAGAACTTATATACACCTTCGCATCTAGCTTTGAGTATTTCCGATTCGTTGTCAGGCTACCACATAGTACCTAGATCAAGAGCTCATGGGTTTAGAGCAAATATGAGTGAATCCAAAGACCTGTCTGCGAAGATTGCTCTTAACCTCCCACAAAGTCATCCAGCCAAATTATTATACGAGTATAGAGTGAATATTTGCCAAATAGTGCCAAGGAAACGCCGAAACGCCCTTCCCACTGGACTTTTGCGCAAGTCGCGAAGACTTTCAGCGCTTAAAGGCGAGCCTAACGCATTCGAATTATTAATCGGTAAGGGTTTCCGAACACGGCGATCTGAGGATTTGAGGCTTTCCATGTTTGACGATCAGCTGGAGCTATCCCCTTAGTCATGGTTCCTGAAAAGATACTGTGTATTCTGCTGTGGTCTAATTCTAAAGAAGTAGTAGGTGCAACGATAGCGAACATCTCGTCCCGAATATTAGAGATATAATTATTGAAAGGACGGGTGGGTATCATGGGCCCTCCTGCTTTCAGCTGTCAAAATGCTCCTCCTCTATCAATAATCATAATTCAATGCTTCAATGATATATGTACTTGTATACACGATATCTTTGCTAGGCCTACCATGAACCGTGTTTGCTTGGTACAGTTGTGATTATGGATTCGGGCGATGGGGTCTTTGCATAATACTCTGTCACGCTTGGATCGGAATACTTGGGACGTTGGAACAATGATGTTAAGATCTCTTCTGCGAGGTTCATATGGTAGTTTACTACCTGGTTACACGCTACTGGAGGCTGTAATGTATACCAGGCATGTAATCTGGTTCTGGCTAACCAAATTATCATCTTGCGGTTAGCAAGATGGCAGCTTGCGATCGACTTTGCGTCGTAATTTATTAATGCCACACGAAACCAATCCGCGTATGTCGAATGTCCGGTAAGTCTGACATTTTCATCTTGTACGTATTGTGAACGTGTGTTCACAAATCCCACCTTGGGACCCAAAGTGCCGGGGCGTACTGACGCTGCTCGGCGCGGCCATTATTTCCCGTAATCAGTACACGGGTCCGGGTCCGTATAGTGTTACGTATTGATTTTTTTTAAGAATATGTACATATTTACATATGTAGTTTTTGATTTTATACTATTAAACATATTCAATATTGAAATAATACTAAGTATCACTAAAGTATATAAGTGAATACAGAATAAAACATTCTAATTATATTTAAAGCATTCCAAATAAGGGTTTGAAGCATCTCGTTCAGGTATACGGAGTAGAGGCATTCTAGTTGAAACTCTACTATTGCCTGTACATCCTTATAAAACTATTTGAGGTAATATCTACTGGAGTGATATTATTCCCTCTTGATACGTACAAACTGCCGTATTAGGCTTTTAATACACGCTATCGTTTTTCTACCGCATACTAACGCAAACACTGTAATGATGTCGACAGCGATCATAGAAGAATAGTCGGACGGGAGTATAGAGATTAATCGTAAAATTTTGAAGAACTTAAGAAGTACTAGTACAATTTCGTAGATACAAAGGAGGTTCTCCATACAAAAGTCCTTTGAATTGACAGCTTAATTATGGATTTGATTGCTATGGTACAATCTCTACATCTTCCGCCGACTTTTATATTAATCCGAAGAGTTCGATCACAAATGATCAAGGTATTCCAATATTTTAGTATCTTTGCTTTGAGTGAATCGAAAGCTCGATAAGGAATCACCAGAGCACATATAAATATCACCCTAAGGGTGATTGTACTGACTTTTCATCCACATGCACAGTTACTTGAATTATCGTCCTGAATGCTGTTCTAATCTAGTTGCAAGCATTTGTGTATGGGCTTTGAACAAAAACACTTTTGTGACTTCCATGCGTCTTCTTGCACAGTACGGAGCTGTGGTTTTTGTTCACTTAACAGGTAAACGCTCAACAAGAGTAACACATCGATGCCAACAATCACAAATTCAAGATGACAGTAACAGAACTCAGAAATGACTCTACTGAGGCCAGTCCCGACAACCGTCAGGATACGTAAAGTAAACTTCCAGCACGACAATTTGCATATCATCTCTCCAATGTCATGCACTTTCATGAGCTTCCTCTGGGTCTCTCCACGAAATGCGAACCATTTCCATCCCATGACATCAGTGCACAAAAAGAAAGTTTTAATTCAAATAGCGATATATGGACACTTGCCTTCACCTTGCAGTGAATATTCAACCACTTGATCAATCAACTCTTCTTCCGATTTCGCGATTTCGGCGCTGAGGAAGAGGAAAAGCTAATATGGAGTTTTTTTGACTCAAATTTCTCAGGCTCAAATATATAAGACATGATGATACACTTGTCGATTGATTTGGATAAATCATGAAAGATGATCGAAGAATCTCTATTTAGGGATATTTGAGTGTTCTTAGAACAACCAAGGCCTTGAAGTTCATCGCTTTGGGATCATGAATGTGGCTGTTGAGGCTAGGAATGGAAGTTTCATCTCAATTTGATATTCGTCTGAAAGCATGATGAACGACAACGATGATGGATTAGAGACAGCATCATTTGGCAATGATATATGTTTTCCCCCACTTCTTCTCGTACCTTTGTCTGCCGCTGTTGCTGTGAATGACCATCCCCAAAAGAATGAGACACCCGCTACAGTTATTTGTCCCAGAAACGGTGCAACCTGAAACTGCAAGCGCATCGTCTTTTCCCGTTTGTCCTTGAGACCATTCCTTTCTTTGTAATGAAAAATATAATCTGGTTGATTTCGGAGAGGAAGTCATCTTTTGGCTCACCGGGCGTTATTTTACTATGTCCCACTTATGATTGGTCAAACCTTATCCCACCGGCTAATCGACCGCCTCTAACCGAGCTAACCCAAAATAAAATAACTCCCTCATTCTTGCTCAATACCTATTCAACCTCTCAAATGAAACTCGCCGCTTATGAATCAGAAATTCATAACAAACTTAACAAGTTCAATTGAGAAGTCAAGCTTTCTGAGGATCATGTGATTCATGTCAAACTTCTTATGAAAAGATTCGCGGGAATAATAGAATCCTCTTGGCCCTCTTGTCCCTCTTGTCCCTCTTGGCCCTCTCGGCAGAATATTTCAAAATGAAGGGGTTCGCTTTTCAATGTTACCGGTATATCTCTAGGTTGGAATAATATCTTTACAAATACCTAATACCCACCCACTTGAATGACTTGCAGGCAAATGCCCCCTCAGTCCGATATCGATGACGATCATGTAGGGAGTAAGCTTGAGGTGGATCTAGTATCTAGTATCATCATCTAGACCTTCCTGGTCCTGGTTTGAGCAAGTTTATTATAATTACCTATTGTTTGATCAAAGCCCTCTTAGGCTCTTCTTAAACAGACCTCCCCCCGCACCACCATCAGTATTTGATTCTTTCCATAGGACTTTATATTGCGCGCGTTAAACTTCCCAAACCAAAATCTTCTGTCGACCTTTTTGTACTCCCGTGTACTCCACTCTCTTGCTGTATACATTATTACAAAAACTTAAGAGCAGGACTCATTATCTTTAATTCTTTTCTATAATTTTCAGTCAATTCCACCATCGTTCCAAGATGGACATGTCAAGTAGTATGTCCATGGGTGGTGCATCATCAGATGGCTCAGCACTGAATGCTACTGGCTTCGACCTCTCAAATATGACACAAGCAGCCGACTTTTTGGGAGAAATATTGGATGATTCTGTTTTTCAAATTGATGGAAATGCTGCTGCAAGACATTTTTGGTATGGAGTCTGTGCAGTGATTGGGGTAGCTGCTTTCTTGAACTTTGCACAGAAAGCTACAACATTTTTTAGGTACTTCCATTTTCACGTGGGGTTGCTGTCGATTGTTAATATTTGATAGATTGAGAGCAGCAGCATCAAATAGAGCCCGACCGGCATCTCCCTCCAATATTCTCACGACATCGCTAGCTACAATAACGGCAATTGGCCGTGAAGCATCTTACCCTCAATTCGTACCGCAGAATGGAATGGCCTCAAATTTCTTCAAGATTCCTCCTTTGGGAACAATCATGCTCTTAGTAGCATATCTTGTGTGGGTTATCATCCTTGAATTCGCCAACAATGATATTCCCGGAGCGCAGCATTTCACTTCACTGGGCGTTCGTGCATCCTGGCTGGCTGTTGCTCAAGTCCCCTTGTTAATATTACTCGCTGGAAAGAACAGTCCAATGGGGCTTGTAACTGGTATCTCATACGAGCGATTAAACGTAATCCATCGATGGAGTTCGAGGGTGCTCCTATTTCTTGTTACCCTTCATGTGATATTTCTTCACTTGTCCTGGAACGCATACGATCTTGGACCTTTAGAATATTCTACCGACTCATGTATTCCAACCGGTTGGGGAGCATACGCCGTTTTGATATGGATGAACATTAGCACGTTCGCTCCGATCAGAAACTTCTCTTACGAGTTCTTTGTGGTTCAACATATCATTACTTTCTTCGGATTTATTATTGCCGTCATGATGCATCTTCCAGATACTGCTCTATACTCTCGAGTTTATATTTATATACCGATCGCACTATATATAATTGATAGGATAATACGGACCGGGAGATATACTTGGAATAATTTTCGCACCCCAAGAGCAACATTGACGGCTTTAGAGGGTGGTGTTACACGAGTTAGCGTCGAGAGCAAAGCTATTAAGAAGTGGACGCCTGGTTCTCACGCTCTCCTATCGATACCTAAACTTGGACTCTTACAATCACATCCTGCAACAATTGCTTCAACACCCTCATCACATGAGGGTAAGCTGATTTTCTTACTTAAAAGTCATAAGGGATTTACAGGTCGTCTGTTACACGCAGCAGAAATTTCGCCCGCATCAAATTCACCCCGGAAAGCCTTCATCGATGGACCATATGGCAATACTACCGACTACGCCGCGTTTGATACCGTCCTTCTCATCTCAGGCTCAACTGGTACAACTTATACTCTTCCAATTCTTTTAGACATCGCATCTCGTGCACAAAGTACTCGACTCCCAGTTCAGCGCATAGTTTTTGTCTGGATAATCAAAAATACGTCATGGACTTCTTGGATAGCAGATGAACTTACCTCAGCAGCCGAAAAGCTTGACGCTGTTGGAATCGAACTCACAGTCCGTATCCACGTAACCTGCGACAACAACTTCACAACCGGAGCCAAAAATACAGAAGCCAATTGCTGTGCTTGTGATAAAAGTCTTGGACCTTGTTGCTGTATAAATGTTGATTCTGATTCCGATTCCGATGAGATTGCATCTATTGATGAGAAGGGAACTAAGTTCATCTCTAAGCCAAAAGTCACAAGCGGTTCTAGTATTACTTCAGGAACTCGATCATCGATTTTACCATGTGCAGTATTTCATAGTGGAAGACCTGATTTCCATCCTCTTCTAGGCGAGCTATTGGAGAAAGCCGAAGGAGAAACGGGGATTGCTGTTTGTGGACCCCTTGGGTTGAGTAGTAATGTGAGGAATACGGTGACGAGATGTAGTAACGATAGAGCTGTTCATAAGGGGACTGGAGCTCAGGGTATATATTTACATGCTGAGGGTTTTGGGTGGTAGATTCTTTGGGTTGATCGAGTGGAGTTTGATGTTGGCGTTATAGAGATTTGGATATTGGAGGGAAATGAATGATACCAATTTTGGAATAGGGAAAAGGGAAAAGGGAAAAGGGAAAAGGGAAAAGGGATATTTAAATAGATAGAGCTTTGTAATAGAATAAATATACTTCGCAGTGTAAATATACTTGGTAGTGTACTAAAATTGAGTGCCAAACTCAGAGCTTCTGATTCACACAATAGTGAACAGCTTTTGGATTATCTACCTACATTAAATACCTACTACTAGATAAGTAATTTGTTCTCTTTTGTGACATCTTTATTAGTTTGGTATAGGACTGTAGAAGTGATAGAAGGGGTGTAGGACTGACTGTAGAACTGACTGTAGAACTGACTGTAAAACTGATAGAAGACATAGAAGCATAGAAGCAGATACAGCTACTCAACTGCTGTCGGGCCGAGGTTTAGCCATAATTGAAAACCTCGCACTGTAGAACAAACCGTGCCATCCATCCATCCATCCTTCCCATCCTTCCATGCTTAGAACTAGGTTTGTAACAATACTTTACCCTTTTTGACTTGGCTTACAAAACTCCACTTCCATCAATAATCAATTTAATAAATTTGATAGCGGCGACGCATAAAATACAGTAAAGCAGCGAGAACACCAACGATTCAACACAATCCAACGTGGTCCAACGCATATCTTCCGTGCTGCTTTTCAGTCAGGCAGGATGGAGTCTATTAATTCTGGTCTGCACCAGCAGATACCCACTCCTTACAGACAATTGCAACCACAGGCCGAACAAGCTCTCCAACATGGTCAACCTCATCTCAGTCACCACACTCTTGCATCCCAACCTGGTCTCGATCTATCAGGTTTGGTCCAAGATGATAACAATTCTGTCTATCCTGACTTGAGGAGCTTGCAGGATCCAAACACTGGTCATTCTGTTGTTCACCACCAGTATCCTTCTCCAATTCCCTTTGAAAGAAATAATGGACATCAGCAGATGCACATTCAGAATGTTCAAAATACTGGAAGCCCACATACCCCACAGCAGCAGCAGCATCCCGGACCAGGTCAATTCGGTATCTTGACTGCAGGTCCTCTTCATCATAATACTCTCGGCAGATTGCAGCAAGGCTTAGCTGTACCAGAAGATGATTTATTTGGCACAGGCACACCCGATGAATCAGATCAAAAAAGTACTGGACATCATTCTCATAAACTCATTCCCAATCCTCCTAATTTGGAAGCATGGAGAGAGAAGTTGTTTAATGTTGATGAGATGATCACTTTAAGTGAAGAAGAGTATGTTGATAATCTCCAAATGCGAAAGTGAAAAATATACTAATGGGCTTAAATCTTAGATACAATACTTATTTCCCTCATGTTGATAATGTTTATTCTCATCGATCTACTCAAAAATATAAGCGCAAGCCATTTGTTTCTCACTATTGGGATTGTCGTCTTAAAGGTCGTCCACCTGGAACTGCCAAATCTGATGACCCGAACAAAAAGAAGAGAAAGCGCACTGCAAGAGAGAGGGATCTTTGCGATGTCAAAATTAAGATCACAGAGTACTTTCCAGGTGCTATGTTGCGAGCAGATTTTCAACCAGAAGGAGTACCATCGGTAGATCCATCTCAAGCCAACAACTATTTCGCTCAAGCTGAAGCTCATCAACAACAATTTGCTCTTCCTCTCAACAACCTAAATATCCCACCAAACCATCCAGGCGCAAATGGTCAACGATATTATACAATTCAACGTGTCAATGGTAATGGTGGAAATGGAAAGGGTGATGGTGTTGCAGGACCTCATAAGCATGATTTAAAGAGAAGTGATGAGATCAAAAAGAATAGTATTCTAAGATTTCTTCAGAAGAGAGAGAAGGAAGACAAGAAGACTCAGGTAAGAGCTACAAGTTTTACTACCACCACTCTCCGGCTCATAACATGTGGAAGTTCCGCCACAAATCTCTTGGTGATTGAAGATCTTTAGATCTCGATTGTCCTCTCCTCCACCACTCCTATCATCCTTTCCTCGACGCATGATGCATGGCTATATCATGTAATCATCAGATGTTATTGCAACTCGTAATAGTGAATCCTTCCAAGGTATAGCAGCCTTATGGAAGATTTACTCAGGGCTCTCATTCCTCCAGAAGCAAAGGTACCATATCTAGATATTACTCAACAAAATGACTAACACAACCGATCAATAGAAAACTTACCATAAGAGAGCCAGTGGTTTAGCTTTAGCTACTGTCAAGAAACATTCTAAAGAGAATGAATTAAAGTTATTTGCCAGTTGCTTCTGGTAAGTTCTCATTACATACAAGCCATTTGACATCAGTGAAACCTCGCACTTAACTAACACTTCGTGCTAGTCCTTTTGTTCAGCGAGTATGGATTGCTTTAGAAGCTAAGGGTATCCAATATCAATACGTTGAAGTTGATCCATACAAGAAGCCTCAATCTTTGTTAGAAGTCAATCCTAGAGGATTGGTTCCCGCAATTCGTCATGGAGATTGGGGTTGTGGTGAAAGTAGTGTATTGATGGAATACGTAAGCCTTCTATTTCCTTCATCTCTGATATTGGAATTCTTGGAGTTCCTGTTATTTCATTATCACATGGAAAATATCTAACATTTCACAGCTCGAAGATCTTCAAATCGGTCCTCCTCTTCTTCCTATTGGTGCTCAAGCCAAGGCTCATTGCAGACTTTGGAGCGACCATGTATGCAACCCAAGCTCTTCTTTCCTTGATGCACACGACTAACAACTATCTAGATCGATCGTAAAATCGTCCCCGCATTCTATCAACTCCTCCAAGCCCAAGATTTCAATAAGCAAGCCGAAAATACCCGCAAACTTCGTGATGAAATCTCTCAAATCGTTGATGTTTGCGATGCCCAAGGTCCTTTTTTCCTCGGCCCAGCTCTCTCTTACACCGATGTTCAATTTGCTCCTTGGATGCTTCGCTGCAGTCGCGTTCTTAAACATTATCGAGGTTGGCAGGATCCTCAACCGGGTAGTCGATGGGCCATCTGGTTTGATGCGATTGAGAATAATGAGTTTGTCAAGGCGACGACTAGTATGGATGATTTGTATATTGATAGTTATGAGAGATATGCGATGAATAGACCTAACACTAGTGAGTTGGCGGATGCGGTTAATGGAGGATTTGGTTTACCTTAGGGGATAGATGGGTTAGAATGGGTTGGGTTGGGATGGGATGGGTGGGGAAGGCGGGGTTGTATGTACCGGTATGTATGAGGGATGAAGGACGAGGCATGAGCGATAGGTAGGGGAGTTGGTCAATAATAAATCATCAGTCATATACTACGGTACGGGATGGATTTCGATACAGATACAAACAGAGAAAGATACAGAGAAAGATACAAACAGAGAAGAAAGATTAGATACCCTGGACCCTGGACCATGAACCCTAGACAATCCATGGATGCGATCACCTCGTTCTTCACACACACACACACACACATACGGAAAGTGGGAAATGTATTTGGGAATCAGGGGTGCGCGTGGCTTATAGTAGATGGGTCGGTGGGTGGGTTAGTTGGGGTTGGATTAGATGAGTGTGGTTAGATGGGTTAGTTGGGTTAGTTGAGTGAGTTGAGTGAGTTGGGTGGGATTAGATGGGTTAGTTGGGGTTGGATTAGATGGGGTTGGGTTAGTTGATTGAGTTGAGTGAGTTGGTCATGATAGTTAGTTGGTCATGATAGTTAATTGATTAATTCTAATGAAATTAATATTGAATTATAGGTGTTATGTTTATTATATTAATTTTAGAACGATGTGTTGTGATGGGACGGATGTGTGGTAATGAATGAGAGAGTTGTGAGAAATAATCTTTGCGTTGATAAAAAAGTGAGTGGTAGATTAGATTGATTGGTACATATACCTATATATACATATGATTTTTCTTTTACGGAAAACATATATAATACACTTGATATTTTATTTTTATTTTTATTTTTATTTTTATTTTATTTTTATTTTATTTTATTTTATTTTATTTTTATTTTATTTTTATTTTATTTTATTCTTTCCGTCTACGTTCAAGATCATGAATCTATCTATCTATTACTTAATTTTTATATTGCACAATCTCGCAGTATTAAATACAAGAGTCTTTCTTATTTTTACTCCTTTGCTCCTTTACTCCCTCACTTCCTCTTTCTCTTTCCCTCTCTGCATCTCTTTCTCTTTTCACTCATTCCCCCACGACTCTCTCACTTACAATCACGCAATCACGCAATCACGCAATCACGCAACCATCTCTCCACTCTGAAGCGTATCCCAATACCCACTACAAAAGCACCTCCTCTGCTGCATAACCAACCATTGAAGCGCCGGTCTCTGACTCAACACATCTTCCATGACCGCCGCACATCTTGCACATCGTCTCCAGCGCTTTGCTATTTTTCCATTTGTTCCATTCACCCCATTGATTCCATTGATTCCATTGACTCCTGGAAATCCTGAACCTGGTATGTTTGGTAAGACTGGATTTGTATGATCGGTCGAGGTTCCATTTTCGAGGCCTTTGACGTTGGCAGAAGGAGATTGGGGAAATTTGGGAGGATTACTCAACCAAGTTTTCCTAAAACAATCCATCGTCATTCCCGATCTTCTCCTCTTCGCAACAGATTCCTCATCCTCATCAACTTCCAACATGGTGAAATCCGCAAACCAAAGATTTGCAGGATCGATTTCAAGACGGACGGTGGATAGGTAGCCGATTCCTCCATTTGCAATATTATTAATTGGGTTGGTATCTGCGTTATTCTCATTATCTTGGACTCCGGCGAAAAGTTCGATGATGACTGGTTTAAACGCTGTTGGGATTTCTCCTCCAAAGAGCATTTTGATTTCGAGATTGTTACGCGAGGGGCCTGCGGAATTGTTCCCTAAGAGGGGAGGTTTATGGTTTGAGTATGCGGATTTGATCGAGGTGGTTAGGGATGAGAGAAGGGTTTCGAAGGTTTTAATTCGGACGATGCAGTTAGTTGTTAGATTGGCTATTTGTACGTAAGCTGTTCTCAAGTCGGGAGAAATAACTGGTTGGCCTGGTCCTCCAGATTGGTTTTGGGCGGTGGCGATGGCTTTACGGGCTACGTAGTCGAGATGTTGGAGGCGGCGACATATGGCGGTGAGAAAGCCGCGGGTGGGGGAGGACAGGAGGAGGTGGAGGGAGATGTTGTTGGTAGTATGAAGGTGGGTGAGGAGGTCGGGGAGGGAGAGTTTCGACGGGTTTGTTACGGATAAGTTTGAGGGGAGGGTGCTGGGGAGTTCGAGGAGGGTGTCGGTTATCCATGCCATGAGATCGAGAACCCATCGGACGGAACCGGCGAGAGCGCTTATCACCTCTGAGGATTTTGTTAGTGTGATATAACAAGGAGTGAGAAACAAGAAATACCTGGATCATCTAGGGGTGTGGACGTCTTCTCATGAGTTGGACCGGGAACTTTCATGTTTGCAGCCATGGTGACGAGAACAACAATATTTCGCAATTGTAGAACGAGCCATGAAAACTTCCCAGCAAACTTGCGGGGATTGAACTCTCCTTTAAAACCCAATGAGCTTTGGATGCTAAGGCAGAATTGTATTGTAGTGTTTCGTATGAGCACATCATAATGTGCTTCTTCCGAATAATCAACAACGATCTTCAAAATCTTGGCTAATTCGTTGAGCCAGTCATATGCAAGATCTTGGGAAAGTCAGTCAATGAACAAAGTATTTCATTTGTACGAATAAACGTACTGTCTCTTGATTTTGCAAGATTATGAGCAGTGGCAACTACATCATCATAGTTCGTGGCCATCATCACTGACGTAGAACAAGATAGAGATAGAGCAGCTATCATTGCGGCATATCGTGCTACATTTAATTAGCATCCATTTTCTTTGATGTTTAGAGCATCGACATACGATCTCCCATATTCGACCCAATATCTCCCAGGTATTCTAACTGTTTCCACTTGACCTTTCCGTCATTTCTAATTTGAACCAAGGAGCAGGTACTTGGGGATAGTGCAACCTGTAAGCCTATAAACCATTAGAAAATAACCCCATATAGTATAATTAACACTCACAAGGCTCGTCCTCGGGGTAGGAAAATCCGATTTGAGAGAGATGAACAACTCGATCCAAATCACCATCATTAAACGTTTCATTCATAGTGATTCGATCCCTGTAATCGACCGAACCATCGCTATATGCAAAGCAAACTATCTTTCCGAGATATATTGGTTGCATGGCAACAAAGATTTTATTGACTGTGAAACTTTCAAGTTTCTTTAGCTGAGCAGTAACCTACAAATGTGAGCATGAATTATACCATATTAAGTATGCAACCTACCATAGGTTTAGTTGATTGTGGACCATCGGTACTCTTACGCGATGACAAATGTTCAAAAGCAGAATGCACAGGTTGTTGATTTCTTTCCCTAAATTCCCATCTATCTACTGTAGAGTGAACCTCTTGATTGTAATGAGAGGTGGATCCAGGTAAGTAGGAACGGACAGCGATAACAATTGGAGGTGTCATATGATTCTTACTATCTCCACATGGTGATAAAAACTCTAGGTGAGAAAGCTGTACCATTGATGATTCCATATGAGACGGATTTAAAGTATCTCCTGGGACATCATGTAACCAACTTGTTACAGTAAGAGGCTTTATTCGGAGTGATGCGTTTAAGGAGATTGTCATTGGATTAACTTTTTCTTGCGTTTGGGGAAGGCCCCAATCTATACCAGCTCGGATTATACGCAATTGCTTCGATCCGGTAGCAAGTGCAATCAAAAGGGAGGGAGCTGGTGATGAGATTAGTAAAATTCCCTCGGGTTCGAACAATAGCACTCACTTCTCTCTGCACAAATTGCTGCATGAGTGATCAAGTCATCGGATGAAACCATGCTCTCAAGTTCTGTATGTGACTCGAGCCATTTGCCATTATTTTGTAGCCACAAGAGCCGTAAAGATCCATTAGTAGTGACATATACAAATGCCGATTTCGAGTGAATTGGATGCGTAGGTCCGAGAATGAGAGCGTGAGAAGCATCATACCGAATACCCGATGCTTCCTTAACTGCCGGACCATGTTGAATGGCCTGCTTGAGAAAAGGTTAGACCATTACAGAATGGGTTACAAGAGAGCTCTTACCGATCGATTTTGAAATGGGCCTAAATTCAACCAGAAGCAACCTACAACTGCGTGTAAATCATCGGCGTGTTCCGGGCTACAAGGACGACACATCATAGGTTTGTTTAAGGAAGAGAATATTTGTAAAATGGTTACACGACCTGCAGAGTCAATGACTGCCAGCTCCGAGCCAGTGGGACTCCAGGAAAGGTGTTTTAATGGACCGCCATCAAGGTTATTTGTCAATTGAGGTATTGTCGTGGGCTCACTTAAACCCCATGTACCATTCTCAGGGTGACAACGTAGATTTCTTAACTCCAGACCAGACCCATTTGAAGTTATAGAAGCAATGCTTCCCCATTTTGACCACGCAATACCTCTTCAAAAGGTTACAGTCAGTAATAGAAAAGGTTGACGTCACGAAATTCTTACTGGCAACATCCACTTCCTCTCAATTCATCAATTCTTTGGTGAAGTTCTTTTGATGGTGGTGGTCTAGATGGTAAAGATAATCCAGCTCCATCACCAAAGAGATCATCCATATCAACTTCCATATTGTCGACGTCTTCCATCATGAGTGGCATAACCTTTAGGTGGTAGTAGTAGTAGTAGTAGTAGTATTAGTATTAGTCGTAGTAGATTCCAACTTGCGTAGGTATATTTAATTATGAGATGATGGAAAAGCTGAGGTTAAGAGAATTGATTACTATAGAGTTTTCGTTTTCGTTCCAAATTAAGATATAAAAAATATGTAAATGTAAAGCTGTGATGTGGTGGTGGTGATGATGATGATGATGATGATGATGTGATGACAATACCTAATTAACCCAAGAAATGAAGATTGAAAGTTCCAGCCTTGTTCATATAAAAAGATTAGGTAAGTGGATGAAGATTATTGCATAAGAAAGAATGAACTAGTAAGGATTAGACGGGAAGACTATACCAAATTTGAAATTAAAAGTGGATAAGTGGATCTTATGAAGATGTTGCTGGGTTAATGAAATAAATTAAATAAAGAATTATATAATTTAATAAAACAAAAGTGAAATTCCTTACGAGTTATAAACAAAGAAATATATATTTCAATTAAATTAAATAGTTTTTATATTAATTTAATTATTATTATATATATATATATTTTTTATTTATTTTATACCTAGTTTTGATATAACTCAACAAGGATCCTTTGAATACTATACTTCGCTAAAACCAAGTCATTTCTGAGGTTACACAAGATCATGCGCACGTGATTAATGTACCACTACCTAGGTACATAAACCATAAACCAGTCCCGGATGTGGGTAAACATACTAGGTAGGTAGGTAGGTAGCTAGAGGAAGCCGAAAATGACCGACATAGATATAAGTGGTATTAATAAGGTACTACTGTAAAAGTAGAAGAAGAAGAAGAAGAAGAAGAAGAAGAAGAAGAAGAAGAAGAATAGCTAAAGTGATTCATTCCATTCCATTTACACACAATAGAAAGAAATCAACCAAAAATCATAAACAATGAAAAATACCTAATGAACCTTCGATAATTCCCCCTTTCAACTTCTTAACCTCTATTCTCTATCTATTAATAATAATATTATTACTTACCTATTAACAAATAGAATTATGAATTATTCATTATTATCAAAGTCGGGTCTAGGTACTAGATCTTCTAAGTACCTACTTACTACCTTAGCGAGACTATAACAAGTACTTACAATAATGAATGATACCTATACGAAGTAAATGATACTTTAATAATATTATTGACTATTTGACTATTGACTATTAATTAGTGAGCTAGTGAGTGAGCTAGTTGAGCTAGTCCTAAGTCTTAAATATCAATCTGCACTTTCCTGGAAAAACATATTTTTCTCTAATACAACCAACCACCCCCCATCTTGAACCACACAACAAACATCTATCTATCTAACTTAACAACTTCTTCTCAATCAACTAGAAGCGATCGATACTCGAAAATATTACCTACACATTCATCAAGTCAAGTCAAAAAGAAAATGATTACTCGGAGTCATTAGAATAGAATATTCCCCCCNNNNCCCTTTTTTTTTTTGGTTCTAATACTTCACCTAATTGAACTTTCAATTTCGAATTATATCCGGCATCATGAACACCTCATCGCCGCTTTCTTCCCCTCTCTCCAGCTTAGGAACGATATCACAACCACCATCGCCTTCTCCAGCCGCCGATTACCCTTCTCCACCATGTAGCAGTGTTCCAGATACGAGATTGCCATCTGAAGCTGGTGATGCTCCGGATTGCGACGGTCCTCCACCTGCCAAAAGGCGTAAGGTGACGCAACCAAAATCTACCCAACCAAAACCCAGAACAACAGAATATCTCGACTTGCATCACTTTGATCAAGGCTCGGAAGATCAAATATCACACCAAGATGCACAAATGAAGCGTTTGATTAGGGTTTTGCGAACAAAGAGGAAGATTGTGGTCGTGGCTGGTGCTGGTATTTCGGTTTCCGCTGGAAGTATGTCAGCTCAATTTCTTCGCGTCAATTTGTCCTAACAAAATGATAGTACCTGATTTTCGATCCTCCACTGGCTTATTCTCCAGCCTTCGAAGTCAACATAAATTAAAATCGTCGGGAAAGGAACTTTTTGACGCGTCGGTCTACAAAGATGATTCTTCGACAACTTCATTCCATTCCATGGTTCGCGAACTATCCCACTTGACGAAAAATGCGAAACCTACACCTTTTCACCATATGTTAGCGACGCTCGCAGAAGAAGGCAGATTATTGCGACTTTACAGTCAGAATGTGGATGGGATTGATACCGCATTAGAGCCGCTTGCCACTAAGGTTCCATTGAATAGCAAGGGACCATGGCCCAAGACGATTCAACTTCATGGTGGTCTAGCCAAGATGGTTTGCTCAAAATGTGGTCACTTGCAAGACTTTGATGGTGCTCTTTTTGAAGGTCCAGAAGCGCCAGATTGCGACAATTGCGTCGAAAATGATTCGGTCAGAATGGCTGCAGGTTCGCGACGTCATGGAATTGGCCGGATGCGACCTAGGATGGTCTTATACAACGAATATAATCCAGATGAGGAAGCGATTGGGGCAGTCAGCGCAGCGGATTTGAAAAAAGTGGCAGATGCAGTTATTGTGGTTGGTACCAGTCTCAAGATACCTGGCATTCGCCGTCTGGTTAAGGAATTGTGCAGTACAACTCGGGATCGTAAAAATGGGTTTACTGCCTGGATAAATCTTGATGGTGAACCTGGTGGTCCCGAATTTAAGGATTGTTGGGACTTGATCGTACGGGGGCAGTGTGATGAGGTTGCGCGCCACGTCGGTTTACCAAAATGGGATGATAAGGACTTTGGTCAATATACTGTGGTTACAAAGGAAAACGAGACTGCGAAGAAGCGTGGAATCGACAAGGTACTTGTTACGCCTGCTCGCAGTACTGCAGCCGCAGATGCATTCCCTACACCTGGAGCCAGCCCACGCGTACAATCACCGACACCTACAAACGCTTTCTCGAAATTGAAGGCAATTGCAAAAACAAAGGGTTCAGTAGGAAAGGAAGCAGCCACAATACCAGCAAAGAGGAAGGCACCTGCAGATGCGAAGGTCAAGAAACCGAGGGCACCAGCAAAGCCAAAGGCAAACTCAAAATTGAAGAAACAAATTCTACCTGGAGAAAATTTGAAGCTCTCTATGGCCACTACCAAATCATCGGGTGCTGTGGAAGGCAAGAATGTGAAGAAGGAAAATTCAAGGAAGAAATTGCCATCAAAACCGGAAATAATCGAACCGGCAAAGTTAGAGAATCCATTCTTAGGATCAACTACTACTTCCGCATTATTCCCAAATCTCAAACCTGCGGTACCTGTTGTAGCAATACCGGTACCTACTTTTCGACAAGAAACTACTTCATCTAAAAAAGTCTTACCACTCTCTGCTCTTTGTCAAGAAACTACTCCTCATACAACAGTTGAATCATCACCTCTATCTGACATCACCAATGTTTCCCAGACTTCTAGTCCTTCAGGAAATCCTTCAGAAAGTCTTTCTGGCAGTCCAATTAATATGGCTTTCAAATCAACAATCTCACCCACCTCGAAACCAAAAGGTTATGCCGACCTAATTGACTAAAACAACTTCATTTCACTTCTAACCCCTAATGTTTCCTCGTTTGTACATAAGACCTTTTTTTGTTACACTACTCATCCTTTTACAAAACATTCACATTTTGTAATAGACTTACAATCTTCATGTCACAAATCCCACAATGGTTTGGAGTCTCCGGCGTTCTTCCATACATGATCATACAAAATACTATGACATGACATGGTACTAAATCACATTATAGACGGCGTATTGGGTTTCACATCAGGCATATACACGAATGGTTTACGTGTATGGGAATGACATGATAAGATACAGATAATGCTGTAACCTTACATTTTCAATTTTGGGGGGCACACTATTCGCATGACTGAATAGGTACATGGTGGCGCTTTTGTTTTTTGAATCATTTTTTTTTTAATTCCTCTTCTCGGTCTTGGTAGATGAGAAGAAAATGTGGTTGGGTTGGGTTGGGTTGGTTTGGGTTGGTTTTTGCATTGGTGGGTGTGGTGGGTGGATTGGCATTTGTGGGATGGGATGGGTGGATTGACATTTGTGGGATGGGATGGGAGGTGATGGGAGGGCTTCAATTTACTTTACGGGTTTGGGTATATTCATGTTTGGAAGGTGGATTCATGGATGCATGGATGCAAAATACCGTGGAGGTAGAGGGATCTGGATGGTAGGAAAGAAATGGAAAGGGGGGAGAAACGGAAAAGGGAAAGAAAAGGGAAGGGAAGGGAAAGGAAAGAAAGGAAAGAACAAAAGTACCTCGTAGTAATAAAGTACACACATGCATACGCAGCACAAGGTCTCGATAGGTACCTGTACATACATACATACATACATACATACATTCTTTACCGCATTAGCGCACAAAGCAAATTCGACGCGGTCATCTCAATAAGTGTTTCCCTCCTTCGGCTTTCTTGATATTCTTGACTTGAAGTATCTTTGATGTGAAGTGGGTATGTATGTAAGGTGGGCATGTATGTGAGGTAGGCATATAGGCATATTTATATATAAAAGAGTAAAGCGGAAGGCGTGGAGGGCGTAGAAGGCGTAGAGGGCGTAGAGGGATATTTCTATATTTATTATTACCGGGAGAAGGGAGGGCTTTCTTTCATGCATGGAAAATTTGGGATGAAAATTTGGGATGATGTTGTATCAGAGGGTGGGTAGGGAAGGGAAGGGCTGGGAAGGGCTGGG
>NGKJ01000001.1:435084-527876 GCA_002162495.1 Myriosclerotinia curreyana
GGGGGGGGTATTACTATTGTCACGCACTTTAATCGCTGTGTGGTTTGCTAAGTGATAGGTAGGTAGGTAGGTAGGTAGCTATTATTGATTGATTGATTGATTGATTGTGACGGAGTAGAGTAGAGTAGAGTAGAGTAGAAGTTAATATCGAATGATATTGAGTGATATTGAGTTGTCTTCTTGTTTTACCTTTCTTGCTTTTATAATACAATACAATACCCCTTTTCTCCTAACTTATAACTCCCTTATTCTCCTAGGTCGCAATTAATACCATAACCTTTGCTATCATACTAACTTATTCTTCCTACTAGGGCTTTATATACACTTCTCTTAACTTCAGTTATAAAAGTAAGTCTTAGATCTTTGTGATTGCTGGATATGATATAAGAGGTTCATTTTAATACCCCTTTTCCATATCTATTTTCTCTTCTGTATATATATCAGAATGAAACTCATATGGTGAATCCTCCTATGCATTCAGATATTAAGGCGGGTTTTAAATAGCTCCTTTTCTTATTTTCGTTACTTTTAGTTGTTTTGTTTTTTGCTAGTATCTAGTATAAAGCACTCCTCTGAACAAAAACTCTGGATACAAGTTCGGTAATATGATGTGATAGAAAAAGCATTCAGGAGTTCAGTGCTTTGCATTCAATCTCAATTACATGTTTATAGCCTAGAAATATATTGAGAGTGTAAGCCCTGGAGTGGTTAGGGTAGGTGTACTTTGGGAGAATATTCTAATGAATATAGATGAATAAGAAGTTACCTTTAGCATTGACAATAAATTCGAAATATAACAACGGTGCTTCCATGAGTTATGGATAATCATCACTACCGAACGATGGTATAAATTTCTATTCTTGTTCCCAAGATATTTCCTTCAAACGCCTATTCACTCATTTTCACTGGCTTTCTGTGCTACAGTATCTTTCATCTCGTCCAAGTTCACACCCTGTCTTGATTAGAAATATTTGATTCATCTCCCTCAATTTCACCATTTTCAACTCTTTATATGGCTTATATACTCGAAGGTTGATAAAAAATATCATATCTAATCAGGTATTCCTATGAAGCTCATGAAATCATCACTCGATTCTCCTTTTAGTATCGAGATTCTCAAGATAGAAAGAGCTAAGAGAATCATCAAGAACAATAAATAACTCCCTTCTACTGTTTTCGCCCCGGAAGTATAAATTTCAAGTGAGCAATAAGACTCATAAGAGCAATGTACTAAAAGCAAGAAAAAAAGACTGCTTGAAGGAAATTTAATCGTTAAATACTCGTAGAGTTGTAGTTGATATGCATATTATATATACTAATCGCAACCATCCAGCTCACTACGATCTTTATCTTCATACGGGTATGTTTTCAAGTTACAGCAATAATAAACTCAGAAATATTCGATGAGCAAAGAGCGTTGTTTTTGGCAATGAAACCTAAAGATGGCGAATAGAGTAAGATATCATGACTAAATGACGACACAAACTCTCCTATCCTCCCCCTTTCTCAGAGACATCGTCTCTTTTGAACTTTTACTTCTACACTCAACCTCGTTCTCCGCAGCTGTTGTTCGATTTCTATAACCTAACATTCTTCACTACTTTACTCTAAGTGTCTTAAATATCTCTAATATGTATTTTTGTAAGCTCGGATTTCGGGCTGGGAAGAGCGGAAGGAAAGTTGAGTGGGACTGAAACTTTTCCTCGCCTGCCTCCTCGTTCCTCTTTGCCTTGGGAAGTATAAATATCCTTTAAAATCTTATTCCAAAATTTAGAGCCGCTAGGAATGTGTAGTTGATAGTAGAGAGAGCACAGAAGATCATTCTGGGCTTGGGCACTTTGGTTTGATATATTTTTTCTTTTTACCATTGCAAGTTATTTGATTTGAGAAAGGGAGTTGGTATTGGTAAAGAACTACCTCCTAATAGTGAAACATAAAGATTGGTAGGCTTTAGGGGATGAGAAAGAAGATTGACGATGAAAAATACGAAAAATATGATGATATTCATCTTCTCATTCTATCATTTCACACCATCCCTCTTTCTTCCAAAACCAATCTCTGAGAATAATCACACCTAGCCTTGAAAAATGATCCAACACCCACCTCATCAACTTTACTTTCAGCATGAGTTATTTCTTCATGTACTACGTCTTGAATAGCATCCGCGTTTCTTTTATAGAATCAAAAGTCGAAAGAAGTAAAGGAATAGAGAGAAATTAGGAATCAATTGAAGAAGCTTTTTGAAGATAATATCCACACTCAGCTCACATCATAATATCATTAGAGACAAACCCCGGTGTCTTCTATTCAAACAATAATAGGGAAATGGCAACGGCAGTGACTATTTCAAGTACCAAGTAGTTTTTAACAACACCTATAACCAAACTACAGTCAGGTAGTCAGTATACACCATAACTTCCCCATCCCCAGATCTTCAAACATTAATATACTTCTAAGAATACCAAGTCCAAAATCCCCTGATCGCATATCTCTTACAGACCTGGTCCTTCAAAGAAAAAAAGGACCACGTTCCTTATTGCTCATCCACTTCCCAGAAAATCATCAGTTTATAAACTATACCTTTCCCGGCGAATAGTGAAAAGTATAATAAGGAATATACTCAAATGCCCCTCTCTTTCACTCCCCTCCTTCTCCTTACTCTATCCTTCTTTAATCAATATCTCAGCGCCCTCTCCATATTCATGCCCCATCAACTCAATTCCTCCTGCCCCGGCATGCTCTTTTCTGCCCTCCATCTTCAACCAACAAGAGATAAACCCCCCAGCAAGCTATCTTCGAACCACCAGAATATCTTAAGACCACGAATCAGGACCCGACTATGCATGCTGCAGGGGATGTTTTCCTTGGGAAATGCGTTTTTTTGAATGAGTAATTGGATGAGAAAGGGGTAGATATTTAACATTATTAGTTAGGATATCAAAGCCGTTGTAGTTAATTTGAGTGGCGATGAAGAGGGAAATTCGATGGTGAAGATCTTACTCCAATAACGATGAGAGATTGACTAAAATAACAAGAAGCAGTATAATTGCGATAACGACAGCAATACCCCCCCGATAGTCACCAAAAAGCGACACTTAAATCCCAAGACCACGAATCTACTTCCCATAGCACTCCTTTAATCCCATACCCAAATCTTGACGGCAGGCCCAAGTTCCAACAAAATCCTGTATCCACTATGTTTGTCCATGGGAACAGTTTACTTCTTCATCGACTCCAATATGAAGGGTTTATATGCAGTAGTAACCCGAATATACTTATCTTGAACAAACTGAAACTAACCTACAGAACCAGTCCTATTTTCTTTCTTTTTGAGTTCTACATTTTCCTTTCCTCCTATTTTCCCCATTATCCCTATTCTCTCCAACTGATAGTATAAAAGCCCCTCCTCACATTCAAAGACTACCACAATATCCCATTCACCTAATACCCCTGACACAGAACGATTATGAAAGAAGAACCATTGATTGATTGAGTGTATGTAAGTGGGTGAGTTTATGAAGCGAATATAAGGGAAATCAATGGGTATAAATAGATTTGGTTACGGGAAGTTATTTGCAGTAATTAGCTTTAAATGATGAAGTAGCTTCGATAACCAAAGGGTTCATTTTGACAAGAATAAGAACAGATAATAGTAAAAAGACCAATAGCCAAGAAGTTCAACAACAGAAATACATCTAAACCGTCATTTCCCTCCCATTTTCTCCTCGCCCCTTCCACTCTAACTCGCCCAAGAGACCCCCCTAAATGCTCAATATCCCACGGAGTCCTTGCGCGGTTTGCTATCCTATCTTATCCAGCTGTATCGTATTTGATATACTATAGCATGTAGTGATCTCTTTACTACTAGCGTTGTAACCGATACGAGACTCATGGTTGAGCTGTGATGGGAAAAGTGCTATAGTTAGGGGTGGTGGTAGGGAATGTAGAGACTATAGAGTTGCAGTAGTGTACTCTCTGGAAGACTGGAACAAGATATACGAAAAAACTTGTCAAGGCGAAATATGTATCTCTTGCTACATGTGACTGTGTCTAATAGGGGTAGATGAGTAAATCACAGAACGGAGATTGGAGAGAGTACTCAAAGGCCATCAAAATGATACAGCAAGAGTAAGAAATACCAAGTACTTAGGATACCTCTATATAAGCAAAAAAGTCTACCGTTTCCAAACCCTTCAATTTTCCGGGATCCCCAAACAAACATACCAAACATCCGCCTCGAGCTCAACTCCATCTTCAGTTAAGACTGAGGTTAGCAAGTTCATCTCATAGTACTATAGAAAGTCTCTTTGAGACTGTTAGCAACAATTGCCTCAAGATTTCCACATCCCATAACCATTACCATAAAGCCCCAAGATCAGGTGCTGAATCCTTTCAACCAGATGACAGGTACCTAGACCAGTGGAAGGCAACAACTTATCAGACGGAGTGCCCGCAATTCAATGGCTTTACAGATGATTATTTGAATGATGAGGCAAGCTCTTGCCCAAGTACATCGCTGCACAACTTTTTCAGGTGCAGTAGGTAGAATAGATAGAGGAGGTTACTGATATGATACCGAAAACATCATTAAAGTACAAGTCCGTACAAGCACAACAACTAAATCTACCCCCCCTCCATGCTTACCACCCTCCCCTCAAAGTCTTAATCAATTATCACACTCCATATTAAGTAAAAAGTAAATAGCAAAAAAGAGACCTTAGATAATGAATTGAGAATCCCACATGTATTCTGAAAACGCGACGTTTATATCAACATCAACATCAACATCAACATATTAAAAGAGTAAACCAAAAATACCACACAGCATCAAGAATCACGCAAACCCATCTATATCCCCATACAAAGCCCCAGTGCTCACTGCTCACTCAAGCACTCCCAACGCGCATCCAAAGAGGAAAAGAAAATCGGATTATACTTGAGCTGAAGTGACATGGGAATTAGTAACCAAACCGCATTCGAATAAGTCATGACCAGCCAAATGAGCAAGAAGAGAAACTACCGTGGACCCAAAGCACGAGATAAAATCATCGTGATTATCAACTATTTATCTGATATTGACTTATCCGAGCCATCATACCCGATCCATTCCAATCCATTCCTATAGCAATGTACTCTTCCCCGCTTCTGCTTCTGCTTTTTGATCCGATCCTGCACCAATTCGATTCCCAATGCCCGACCATCATCCTCTCTTGTAGTCAGAACTTCTCATTCCGACCCTCAATTATACCCAGCAAGTCAGTGAACCACCCATATCGTCACACATGTAATAAACAATTAATCAAGCAATCCCATGCGCTCCAATCCGCTAATATATGTATGTGAGTTGATTTGCAAACGCAAGCTTATAATAATCATAAAAGCTGAACCATCTACTGTACCATCCATCGCCGCAACGATAAAAGGCAGCCACCCCCAAACGCCCTTCCGCCCACTGGCCAGTAATTTCCATCAAGATGACTCATGCTATGAGAAAATCTCCCCATTGGCCTCCACACTCATTGGACTACCCCCATTATTCGCCACGGCCTTTGGAATCCTCCTCCGAGGCTTGAGTCTAGCGCTCGCACTAACCCCACCAGGTGTAATGTCAATACCCTCATCACTATCTTCTGCATGCTCTATCGCGTATACAGTCGCTTCATCCAAATCCCTAACCTGATCTGGTCGCTTCCTTAACCAAGCCATTCGAGGACCACTTCTCGCTCTCTCCGAAACCTTGAACCCATAGATTCTAGGTTCGTAAACTTTGCCCTTCCCGAGACCAGGGGCGAGATTTGATGCATTCATGCCGTTTATCTTTTCCTTTTCTTCATCATTGGAATGTGCTGGACCTCTATGTCCACCCAATGCTTCTAATCCCTTCTTGCTGATATCATAATCGGGGAAAGTGAGGAGGAAGAGTGCCCCGAAAGTTCGTCCAAAGTATGCACCATCGACTGTTTGAAACCTAGAATTTGGAGGAACGTATACATCAAGACAAGATGGGCAGAAGAGTTTAACAGTATCTTCACCTGGTACATCGGATAATCCTACGGGTAAGGTGCGGACTTGTTCGCAATGTGTTCGTGGACAGACACCAAAATGGGCGAGGTCGTATTTTTCGGACATTTGTTGTATACCGGCTCGAGAACAGATAAATCGTTGATGAATAAGACCATATAACATTTCTGCTGAGGATTCTATAATTGAGAGATCACTTGCCATTCGTTGATGTCTTCTTTCAGCGGCGTCTCTTCGTCCTGATCGATCCCCGCCCTCGATAGATGCATCTTCATCTTCATCCTCATCTTCGTCCTCGTCATCATCATCGTCTTCTGGTTCAACATCTAGTATCATCTGAAGTACAAAGGTCTGATTAGCTGGTTACCAGATTTTGTAAGACATGTATGCAATTACCTCGAGAGCTTCCTTGTACATGGCCACCTGTGTCTGTAAACCTGTCAAATTGAAGTCATCTTCTATAAATTCTTCCGATATCTCTGCAAAGTATTCATGACCCAATAATGCGCAGAAAGAAGAGATCCAAGACTCTGGAGTACCAGAGGAGGAAGACATCTTGTAATATGTATATCTCGATGACCTCAAGCGAGTAGGTTGAAGTTCCAACCCAACCTGATGCTGGATATTTATTGATTATACTGTGGAAGGTGATATTAAGATTGGGAAGCAGGTCTGCCAGTTAAGTAAAACTGAAAGAGGTGCGACGTAAAGGTTGTTATCGTTTCAATTTCCACACAAAGGTCGAGTGCAGCGTGTAATTGGCAATCTTGATAAACGCGGTCGAATGTATATGGTACTTTTCTAGATTGATCCAGAACACGGTTGTGTATACTGACAGTAGTACTATCCAGTAGGAAGTATCAACGTGGAGCCGTGGGTGTGCGAGTTGCAGATTGTTTAGGAGTTTTAGTTGGGTATCCCACTCAGAAGTATTTGTTGTATTGTATTTGCGCTGGTCCGTCCTTGCGCACGGTATGTTGTTAAACAGGTTGATAGGGGTAAGTATTATGTATTTGGAGAATAGAGTATCTTCCGATGACTCTTGATCACAATTTGGAGAATTCGTGCTTCAATGGGTGAGAGTTCCTTTTTATCTTCCAAGTTGTATCTTCGAAGGTGGAAAAACTTTCGACCTCTGGTTGACCTTTTTATCAAAAGCCTCGTCTTCGAGCTTCCGCTTCAGGCATCAATAACCCCGCTAGGCAATAAGTTCTTAGCCTTCTCAAGCCGAGGTTAAACCGAACACGTGATCCACCCCCTCCCCCCTTTTCAAATGGCGTATCGACCTCATGATTGAGAAATTACTTTCCGGTAAAATTGCTTAAGTTTAGTTTCATTTTCTTTCACGTATAATGATTTCAGATTCTGGAGTATAGTAGTTTATCATATCTAGAAACAACCTCGCAAATTTCAAAATTGAGGGGTATCTTCATAAGAGTAGTCTGAATATCCACAGCTCTACCCAATGATGCCAACTTGCAACGCTAGAATCCCAGTACAATGTGATAGAACCTGCAGGATCCCTTATCATCTGATACTCTCAGATCTAGTACCGTTATCGCAATTCACCAAGCAATGATAGACTCTCTTTCCTCTCTTGTGCCATCTTTGTTCGGTATCGATCTTTTACATTTAACCATAATATAACGATCCGGTATATGGAAATCCACAACTACCAATTGAAAGCGTTTGTATTCCGGTATCGTCCATAGTTTTTCCTGCTGTGGGATGGGAGTTCCCTCTAGTATATAACTATCCGAAATCTGTTGACCATTGTTCCAACATCCTGGCGACAACAGCTCATCGTACGATTGTGGTGATTGCCCGTATTGAAATCTTTGGTTGTGGTGTTTCGGTTGTGCATTTGGGGGCTCAAGTTTCCTGGGAATGTCTAATCCATCTTCCTCACAGCTAATGATCCATCTGCCAATCCTAGCACTCAATACCCCATCCCACATTCCCTCTTGCCTTGGACTCCTGAAAAGCAAATCTACTGCCTTTCGTCTAATGTTTGGCTCCCTACATTTGGTGGCCACCACATGTAATGGTGGAACAACACCGATATCGAAACTGAATCGTGATGAATTTACAGCCGAGGGATTTGCCTCGGATTTTGTAATTAGAATTTCTGCAGCTCGAATTATATATCGAAAATCGCTCATGAAGGAGTCATAAACCATTTCAGAGGTAGAAGTAACAGCCGAAAGTGTGATTGCTGTGGCTTTGAGATGTGTTGTGAGAACAATAGCGGCCTGATCAAGTACCCTTCCTTCAGAAGATATTGACGAGTTTAAGATGGGTTGAAAAGCCTGTTCGAATTCATGTAGTCCCGCTACATATGCTGCATATTGATGTGCTATTTCGCTTGGGGTATCTCTTTTTTCAATGGCATATTTCCTGTTGAAAAGCGTTCGTCGATAGTATTGAAGTGTCCGGTCCATTAAAAAGTCCCAGCAGTGTTGTGCCTCAGAGAAGCTTGTGAATACTTCTGGTATGTGGATGTGATGTGCAGAATGTATGTCCCAAAGGAGGGGAGGTATACCCGGTGTCATACCGAAGAATACTATGGAAAGTCGATCATTAGCATGTGATGAATTTTGGAGTATAACAGAACAGAGGCACGATTGCTCTTAGTGAGCCTTAGAGGAGCTAAAGCTTGATGATGAAATTGAAAGAGACTTACGACCTTGACCATCCAGACGGGTAAACGCTTGTATGATATTTTCCTCTAGCGTGAAGTCGTTCTGTAAAACAGGAGTGGGACTTCTTGATTGCAGAGGTCGTTTTCGAGAATCAATGAGCACAGGTGGGGATTGAGAAGATCTATACGTAGTAGGTGGAGGTGTATTTCCCATCGAAGGGGGAGTATGAGCTGACTCTGGAGTGCGAATCGTCGAGTTCGAATGATTAGATGAAGGACCTTTGCAAATAATAGCAACAGGCATCGCAATATTAGAAATTTGGTGTTGATTTGGTGATACATACTCACTAGGGGTAGAATACGCACTCGGATAGTCCTGAGTAGGTGTACCCGATAGAGAGCGTTGTTGTTCTAATGTTAAATTCGTTTTGTAGTGTGCTGGAATGGCTACTTCGTCAAGCCTTGCACTATAATCTCTTGTAGGTGTCCTGTGTGTTGTGGGAGTAGGGTTAGATTGAATTGGTGGCTTTTCAGTTTCCAGATACTCTTCGATATGTGATGAGATGGTTGCTGATCTGGAAGAACTGTCCATACCTGGCCGATTGTGAACTTTGGCCATAACTTTATCAGTTTGGGGTTTGGTATTGAGTCCCGGTGAGATACGCCGTGGAATCCATGGCTTCGATCCAGGTTTTCCGGCATAATAACTTCTCAATAGCTTCAAGCCTCCGTAGGTTTGTTGGACTGACGAGGCATAACTTCCTTGGATAGTTTCAAAACAAACAAAAAGCAAACATGCAATGAGGGCTGTTCTTAATTGAGGTCCATTGGAACTAGATATGTATCGGTTCAAAGCCTGAATGGCCTTGAGATGTTGCAAGACGGCAAATTCATGATGCTTCTTATTGATATCTTGAATGACGTTGACCTTTAGATTTGGTCCAGGTGCTTCTTCGATGGCTTTGTTGAGAGCTCCAATAGCGATTACCGCATGTCGAATCGGAGTGACATTGTGGCACTCTTGGAGGATTATATGATTCCAAAAGTCGGGATCAAAATAACCAGGTAATTGATATGCTGTTCGATCACAGAAGTATCGAAAGTACCGACCTTCCTCCTTTGTTGCTTCGAGAGAGATGCTAGGAGTATAGAAATCTGCTATTGGGATTCTAGGTTGTATTGGCAACATGCTTCCTCGTGATGGTGCCTCCTGAGCGTATCCATCGCATGTTCGTCCGAACTTTTGACATCGACGACATTGTGGTTTCGTCTCTATTGATAATTGAGATAAATTAGACGCGTAGAATATAAAGTGCTAGTAATTTAACGAAAGAATTGAGACGATACTCAATTTTGATTACCTCGGGGGAAGTAGCGAAGACTACATTAAATTGATGAGATGCGAGAAGACTTACCATCACATTTGACACGACGAGCCCTGAAAAATCAATGTTAGCTTTCCATAAATATGTAATTAGAATGAAAAGAACAAATTTCAGATCAAGGTGAACTCACTTGCATGTAATGCAACCAGACTTAACCTTAGGTTTGCTTGCTCTAGCTCTTTTAACTGACCGCGGTTCATCCTCCGGGGCCGATTGTCCCTCAAGTTCGTTGGGATTGGTTTCCATGAACGAGACTCTCGGATCCCGTTTCATTGAGCCCGAAACAACTGAAATTCTAGAAAGTGCCATCACAACATAAAAGCCAGTATGGGGTGATAAGTTTGATAGGAAATCCAATTAAACGTAGGTGAGAAAATGACATGGGATTTGAGCATTGGATTTACATGAAACAGTTCTTGATAGGTCTTGATCTTGTATCTTTTTTTTCCATGACGATATCCATATATGATATAAGGAAGAAATGATATCGATAATGAATAGTTGGGGTCATAATTTGATACATCCGAGAGTCGCTAGTTCGTCGGGGCCACCGATAATCTATTGCAGGATTGACCACTGAAGGGTCAGATCTAAAGGCCTGTAACGATCGCAGTAGACCCAAATTTCAGGCAGAGCATAGACCACAACGTGGGAAAATGCAAACAAGCCCCCGCGCTGAGCTAGACTGCCGAACGTCACTCTACATGCACGATCCAGGCGGAGTAATGCTTTCTGTGGCTGGGTGAGTAGTTCGTAGGCTTCTATGGTACGAAGCGAGAGCTGCTAATCAGCCCTGTGGAATATAGGTCAATCCTCTCTTGTGGCTTTGAAAGTTAACCAAGGCAGATAGGCACATGTGTACCTAGGTAACGTTCACGCGGTCCCTATTTTCAATATCACATTTTGAACGAAGAACTTACTTGTGCTAGTTGTCCTAATCGATCTCAGGGATTCCATAATATCGCCAGTATTGGGAATGAGCTTCCCCGCCCGTACTCCGGTTCCAACAAATAGACGCACTAATATCGAGATAACGTATGTTAATTGGCCCCTTTATCTAGTCAAGCTTGTTCGCGGAATAGGGGTGCCGTTAATATTAATCACCACATTATACCTTCCTTGGGTTCGGAGAGGGTTGGCAACATCGAGCCGTAGGTTAAATAAAGATTGCGAAAGACATAGGATGATGAAATTAGAAGTTGCGAGTTCGTTTAAAATCCAATCCAGAGCGTTGTACCTGTAGTGATAATTCGAGAAAGATAATTTAGTACCAATTTTGCGTAAAGTTGCCAATCAGAACGCTATCATCAGATTTTGTGTGTATAAATGTAAGGTGTGATGCCCGATTAGCCGTGTAAGCCTCCTCATCGGTATAAAACAGCCACAGGCGGGTAACCATATTATGCCTAAGGCCCCTAGGCCGAGGTTTTCGAAAACTAGAGGTGACCATTGGTAAGGCTGATGAAATTCCGGAGTGATCGAAGGTTTCGAGAAGGGAGATAGTCCCTGTTGGCTGCTATGCCGGAGATGTATTCCAGAATTGTGTCACATCTCCGCGTTTCATCACTGTAGGTTAACCGCAAAAAGAAATAAAGAAATTGGACGGTATCCTCGAACAAAACTTGCAAGCAGTCAGCAAATCATTAAACAAAAATAGTATTATACAACTGTTTGTACCGAGGTGACAGCGGACGGAACCAAAGGCGAGCAGAGAGGCATCGAACATCCGACGTGAAACTTCATAACTGAAGCATTTGGACTTCCAACTTTGGTGTACAATTTCAATAGAAAACTCGAGCTATTGAGGACCCACGTCAAAACAAAATGACGAATCGAGAGCCGACCAACGCGGGCTCAGCCGTTGTATATTCAAGCGGATATAGTGATGTGGTATTCTGGTCAATAACCAATACGCCCTAAGTCTCCGGCCGTTACATTGATAAGGTACTGGCACTTCAACATTGCTAAAGGACGCGACTGTTCGGCTACGCGTTCTTTGTGTTAACATTTCTCGAGACTTGGTAGACACGAAAACCGCCAGTATCTTTTACACGTCGATATAAGCCTCTCATATTTCTAGAAGAAGATTAAACGAAGTCGTCGACAACTGTGTTCATCTCCTTGATACATGATAGTTGCAATGTCGAAGGGAAAATACATGGGAATAGTAGGTTAGTTTAAATATTCGAGCGGTACATATAAATGAAGCTTCCGCCCTTGTCTCCGAATAGATACTCTTGTAGGAAGTGTACTTATCCTACCAGAAAGTATGTGTTAGTTTCTAATCATTGTGATTACCTAACTCTATGCCAGCTGACATATCACAATTGGTCATCTACCGGTAATTTACTGCCCCTCATTCAAGTTATCAGCCTCGCCGGCTGAACCCCATATCCTTGACTTCTATCAGCAAATTCGTACTTTCATACAATTGCTATTCAAGAGAAAAGACCTCAATAGATAATTATTATCCAATAATTAACACAAAAAGTTCATCGCAATGGCCGATCCATCCTCCTACACTTACCCCTCACCCTTAGCCGGCTACGAAAATCTAGCCCCGCTCGGAACCGAGCTGTCGCCGGATGGGAAAAGTCTCGTGAACCCACAGACAGGAGTGAAGAGTAAAAGTTATGAGAAGTTTACTGAGCCTTTGGATACGGGAATCCGGGGTGGATTGTAGGTTTCTATGATCCTCTTGAAGCCGTATAGTTATGGATGGTAGGCAAGGCTAATAGCATCTAGTGATGTACACATTTATCATTTCCAGAAGAACAAGGAGCAGGCGAAATTTGCTAGAGAACTGTGGGAGAGAATTAGGAGAGAATGTAAGATGCCATTTCTATAGCTAGTTCCATTGTTCCCTCCGTTGATACTGATTAAGGATATAGTTCCGGAGCTACGGATCTACAGATTTTGGGAAGAGCCAATTGGACCTCATCCTATTGCGATGTTCGAAGTGAATATCTTCACCCCCGAGCAGTTTGGTGCTTTCATACCTTGGTTGGTGATTAATAGGGGTCCCTTGAGCGCATTAATTCATCCTAATACCGTTGACGAGAAAGGGGAGTCGTTGGACGAAGAGAGAGACCATATGCAAAGAGCGACTTGGATGGGAGAGCGACTTCCACTAAATCTAAGTCTGTTCAAAATGTTGAAGCAGAAGAAAGCCACACAGTAGAAATTTAACGTTGGTCATAGGTTGATGGTTACAGGAATTTTCTGTTGCAGCTGAAGGTTAATATGCAAGGGGGAGTGTAAAAAGCATTAGTGACAGAAGGAAAACTGTATTTGGATATCACATACTTCACCTGAACCACCAGTTTGCTGATACATTAATGCCACTCCCCGAACTCTTTATGCTGTGCCACCATCCTTTTGGTATAAATAATGCATCTCCGGGGCCGACCTCGACTTCTAAACCTTCGTCTGTTACTCCCTCTCCCCAGACTCGATCTTCCAATAGAGATTTTTCTGGACCTTCCATCATCTCCTCACCTCTCATTGTGGCAATCCCCGACGCACCAATACTTTGCTGCACATTATGATATATGCTTTCTCCGACAAACGGTGGGAACAACCTTACCCTTTTCTTGCTCACCAATTGTACGAAAAGGTTCGGATTTGGATCTTTATGTAATGGCGTATAACTAGTTGATGTGCCCATCCATATATTGGCATCGTAAATATCGCCTTTCCCGGCTTCTTTCACCAGTTTTGGTGTGGGCAAATCCTTTTGTAATTTAGTCGGTAGATCCGCTAATTGAGCTTGTGCAATGTATAGCGGAAGAGAACAGGCTGGACGAGCGGCGAATAGAAAGAGAGAAAATGGCGCATGGAAATGATAGAATGTTTTGTGAGAGTCGTAAGGCTCTAGTGACCGGCATAGCTGCTTTGAGAAAAATCCGATACGATTCTTGCTGGGGTTCATAAACCACTCGAGCTGATTTCGCAGGCTGGCAGAGTCGATGGTCAATTCATAAGGAAAGATTGTGTCCGCGAAGCTATGTAGATATCTCGATGGAGCAAGGGTGGTGACATCAGTGCGCGAAACCTGGTATGCAAGTCGCGTCGAGGAAATAGGCACGAACCATCTGGAGGCCACATTGATCGAGATCTTCTCATTTGAATTCGTCGATGAACCATCGTTCATTGCCCTCATGACTACAGGCTTCTCCGGACCGAAGGCTCTTTGCCTGAACTCATCGAGATTGACATTGTCGAAAGAACAATCAATATTTGGAACTGGTGGTAAGCTGTGGTATCCGCGTATGGCGATGGATGACGAGAGTCGTTGTGTGCATGCTGATTGATATACTGTACTGATTGAACGCACTCGCATATTGTGTGGTTGATTGATTGATTATCTGATTGTTACAGCGCATTTGAAGAATTAAGTTTATCTGGGGTTGGGACGGAAAAGCTTACGTAAACCTGAGAAGCACTAACCACTTTACTGGTACCTGCATACATACTTCTATCAAAAAGTAACATCGATGAAAACCTCGCTCTACTATTGAATCATACTACTACTACTTAGCCATTAGTTGTTGAAATTGTACCTTCCTAGAATCAAAAATTCTTTTGAATTATATACTATAACTTCACAATGGCATTCGTAAAGTTACTTGCACATCAAGAGTGCCTTGCTTCCGTACACGATCGGATCTTGCACACATGTAATTACAGGATATTGTATGCATACGGTGCTGACTATGCAGACCTTGGCCTAAGACCTCAAATGGAAGCAGGAGGTCGTATTCAGTGGCTGGCTAAATGCTGAAGCTTTATCGGCATCCCCGCGAAGGGCTCCTCTTTCAACTTCCAATTGTTCTTTTATCATTCTTGGTTGCAGTTGCAGTATTGACTTGGACCTTTCACACAGAATAGCACCAACTCAAGCCAAGAATCACTTAAGTGTTTTGAAGTATCTTTGCCCTCTTCTTTGTTGAAAATTTGGTAAGGCCATTCATTGACCAGACTTTTGGACGAAATCTTGGTTGATATCGTGAATATCGCTCGAGATGTCTTCTCATACTAGAGGAAAATCTAATGCTATTGTGAGCACTCCTCCTTCAGTATATTAGTATTGATATCAAAATTAAACACAGCTAATCTTTATTGCATGCGCATAAAGTATGGGAACATAATACGGAAAGATTATGAGGCCCAGGAATATACATATTATCCCATCGCCATTATTGGTGCCGGTGAATCCGGAATTGCTATGGGATGCCGTCTGAAAGAGGTTCTAGGTTTTGATCAATTTCGCATATTTGACAGACAATCTGGAATTGGAGGGACATGGTGGATTAATCGTTATCCCGGTGTTGCTTGTGATATGTGAGTACCTCAACGAACCACATCATATTAGACGATTTGTATCCCTGCTGACCCATATACTAACAGACCTTCAATATTCTATTCATTCTCATTCTGCCCAAAATATGACTGGACATCCTTTCACCCTGGAGGTCCAGAGATGGTAAAATATCTTCAGACTGTTTGTGAAAGGTATGAGATTGTGGATAAGATACAAATCAATACCGATGCCAAAGAAGCACGCTGGATTGAGTCCGAACAAGTTTGGGAAGTAACCTTACAACATCTGATGGTTGGTGCTGGAGATTTGATTGAATCCGATCGAGCCCTCAAGATCAAAGAGCAAGGCCCTAGCGCTATATATACCTATGAAGAGAAGATTCGATGCAAAATATTAATCAGTGCTGTTGGTGGTCTCGTCCAACCTAAGTCATGGCCCGAGAGTATTCCCGGAAAAGATAATTTCAAAGGACAAATCTTTCACTCGGCTCGTTGGCGATATGACGTTGATCTCAAGGACAAGAATGTGGTAGTCATTGGAACGGGTTGCAGTGCGGCTCAATTCGTGCCAAAGCTTGCGACAGAATATGGGGCGAAGTCTGTCACTCAGTTGATGCAGTCTCCACCCTGGGTTTCACCAAAAGTCATGCCGCCATTTGGAGAAATGATATGGGATAAATGGTCACCAAAATTGAATACCTACATTCCTGGTTTTAACAAACTCATGCGCTTTTCACTCGCTGCATATTGTGGATATGATTTTCGATTGTTTAGAGCTGGATATTTCGGTGAAAAAGAACGTAAGAAGCTAGAAGCTGAGTGTTTGGCTTACATGAAAAGCACGGCTCCAGAGAAATTTCACACGATTCTGACACCAAACTATGGAATCGGTTGTAAGAGGAGAATTTTTGATGCGAACTGGTACTCATCTCTAAACGATCCCAAGATCAACCTGACAACACTTCCGCTGAGAAGCATTGGAGAGGATACTGTGACCTTAGGGCCTGGTCGCAACTACCCACCTGAAAATGTTACAAGCTCTGCTCCGACCAACAAAACCACCATTCCTGCTGATGTGATAGTTCTTGCCAACGGGTTTCAAACAACGAAATGGTTTCATCCACTGAATATCTATGGTGAGGGAGGGAAACCATTGCAGGACGTGTTTGAAGAAAGAGGTGGTCCTCAAATGTATATGGGGACTGCTATGGATGGATTTCCGAACTTCTTCACCTTGATTGGTCCAAACTGCTTCACTGGCCATACTTCTGTTATTTTCACGACGGAAAGTATGGTAATCCAAGCTTTGAACTTTATCAAGCCTTTGATAAACGGTGATGCTACCAAGATAGAGGTAAAGCAAGAGGCAGAAATTGAATGGACCGCTCAACTTCAATCGACCTTGAAAAAGATGGTGTGGGCAGATAGTCGTACAAAGAATTGGTACATTCGTGAAGATGGTTGGAATTCGAACACTTATCCGTAAGTACCCCTTTTCTTCAATCCTATCCATGAAATTAACCGTCGCAGATACACCCAGCTCGGTTATCTCTATCGCTGTACATTTCCAACCTGGAAACATTGGAAAATCGCATATACGCGCAAGGGTCTGCTAAAGAAATGGACAAAACGGGCATTCGTTCTTTTCCTTTGCTTTGGACCCTGGTATTCTTTGATCTTTACAAGAAAAGGTCGCCAGGTGCTGAATTGGGTGCAAATTTATTTGTTCGGAAATGGTTCCAGAAGGGCCTTTTGGCAACGACATCTATCTTGACAAAAATAGAAACAAGTGTACAGAAGTATAGGCTGTAACGAAGGACATTGAGACGCGTGTGTAATTTCTTTCAATTGCATGGCGCAGATTTCGGGTTCCACTCCATGAAGCTGAGGTAGTCGGTCGGACTCAGTCATGGTACAACATTTTTTGTTCGAAACGGAATATTTACTTATACTGCCACCATTTTGATTCTCGCAAGCATTTGTTTTCCTTGCATCGTCAAATTTTTTTGGTCGATTTCTGAATTACCGTCGACTAGTCACTTCTTGTTGCATCTTGCAACATTGCTTGTAAGAGCCTCTGTATGCAACGCTCCATAATTGGCACATGTATAATGACTTCATACGGAACATTCATAGTCATGAAAGATGTGAACTGATTATATTTGACGGTTATTACTGATCTTGGTATAAGAGGGGTTTTTGTGAGACCCTCTTATGTCCCAAGTGAGAGTCTACACGATGGCACAGTAGCCCTAATCCTATAATTGATTAATCTATATCGAAGTTTCAAATCTTGAAGGCCCTTCATTGTCGTAACTAGAACATCAATTTTTCTAATCATTTTTATATATCAGTAGTTAAATACTTTGAAGTTGTATCCAAAGGACACTTTTGGATTAGCAAGGCTCTAAATTAGTCCCAAATGCGTCATAGATATTTGGGGCTAATTACCCGACATACTAGAGGCTTTTAGAGAGAGCTCCGTTTGCTATATTGGGTTACTACATGATTTTCCACTTTTCCACCCCTCTCCCAATAAACTCAATCGTTCCGATACCTCAGACATTGAATAATTGCAGCCAACTTTAGTCAATGATTTCGAGGGCAGATGTTGAACAACTGTCATATTGAATATTTGAAGTGAATAGTTTATCTTACATATAATTCAATATAATTCGACAATCCAATACGGTTTGGTAACCCGATAGTAATCAGGTATGTTCAAGGTTCGGTCGAGCTGTATAATGATGTGCTGTATCTAATCTTCCTCTTCAACAGGTTTCTCAGCTACTTGTCAGACTCCGTTTTGATTTCTGGATCTACATACTTTGAGCAAAATCATCATCGTCAGGGATCTTTATTACGAAATCAAATCATCTTCACCTAACGTGAACAACTCTGCTTGTGAGGAAAAATATACCTACCGACTACATACATATTCCGAACATTATATTTTACGAAATAATATCTATCGGCAATCATGTCAACTCCTGAAGACTTGGGAGAGCGTCTTCATCGATACCTGGTTGATATCCGTACAGACTTAAGAGAGATGGATAGAAACTTGGGGGAGACAGATGGACGCTTAGAAGGAGCGGATAGACAATTGGGAGAGATGAATAGACTTTTGGATGATATCCTAAGACGCAGCCGAAATTTGCTAATACAACCTCCTGCTCCGCAAGATGCCGCTGAATTGCCCGAATATATTCCATCCTCTGAGCTCGATGTATCGGCTCTGCCTTCGGCCAATCAGTCTGACCAACAAGCCGCAATTGAGGTACCGTCTAATATGGAAAGCCAACCGGTTGAACAGAGAGAACAAGAGTTATCCGGCTTAGAGAACCGACAAACTCTCGCTGATATGGCACGCACGAATGCGATATTAGCTGTCATAACCCCTTCCATTAACGGAACTCCGATTTTTGCCGCTATTCCACCCTTTCTCACTCATCCTGGAAGTACCATCTTCAATTCATACAATGAGACCCACCCCCAAGACGAAATCTGGTATATCCGCAAAGCTGTGATTGAGGAGTTTCTTCTTCCTGTTGAACTTTCAGAAAATATTAACACTTGTTTTTGCTATGCACCCTATGCAATCACAACGGCCACTGGGGATTCTCATGCGCCAGCTAAGATGCCGCGCTGTGGCCATGTGTTTGGGCGACCGTGTATTGCTAGGTGGCTACAGGATAAAAATACTTGTCCGATGTGTAGGGATACGGTTCTGTTACCTTGATTGACACGAGTCATTCAAGGTGTGTTGATTCAGTGCGAGAGGTAGAATTCTAGGGAGGTGATATTCATTGGTTGGAGGGTGGAGAGGGGGCTGAATGTTCTGAAGGGATCGAATAGTGGGTGTGCGTTAAATTGGCATTGGGAGATAAATTGAGGGAGGCTGGGTATTCTGTCGGGTTGAGTAAAGGTTGAGGGCTGGATGGATATGGTATAATGAGGGGCCGGATCTGAATTCCAAATCTCAGATGGGAGAGAGGTTCACAACAAACTGGTAACTACACAACAGAAAGGGTCTAGATATTGATTTTGCGGCTGCAAAATGGCAACCCGTTTGTGCATCTGGGATTGTGCAATGAGATTCGATAAGATAATGATGACGAGTTGCACGAGTTGCACGAGCGGGCGAGCTCAGATGTTAGTAATGATTCTAGACTGGCTCCTTACTACATTTCCTCTTCCAGTGGAGGTTTTCTTATGGTCATTCCTTAGTCCAGATACCAAAAATGAGATTTGATTTCATAAATGACTAGCTCTGCAACTATGTTTATATCAAGAAATTTTCTATGTGAAGCGCTTTTAAACGCTAATCAATGAATGAAGGGGCAGTATCATACTTCTCCCAGCCCTAATGCCTCCTTCTGCTCCTACTACTAATAATATTGCGCTCCCTTCTATCCTAACAGGTAAGATTTAATAGAAAGGCAAATAGTCTTCCAATAGAGAAATATATGTGATATGGTGTATGAGGGTACTTATCTCGAAGTAAAATCCATCGACGAGAGTCACCATATTTCGATTACATGTGATTCTTGCGAAGCGATCAATATCACTATACTTCAAATTCAGGTCACATTATAGCTTCCATCTTACTTTAGCTCGGTATATAAGCCTGTTCAATATTTCAAGCGACTACTCCTCTCCTGCTCTGAATAATGAACGCTAGAAAACCTTTCCACCCCTGCCTTCAGGAGAGGAGAGGCTAGAAATAGTAGAACACTATGAAGGGGCTCCAAATCAGAGTTTTATGTATTGATACAATTTGAACCCAGACATAACAGTCGGCCTTGAGAGAGGTGACTATTGATGCGGCTTCTGATTGATCATTCATCATTATTGAGTTTGTTTCTTCAAATATACATGATACCGTACTGTAACCCGTTGAATATGACTGTACTGAACTTGTTCACACATCAACTCTTATATATATTATCTTCCAGACTATCTACAACCCATAAATTTTCATTAAGATTTGGAGGGACTTCTGAAAATCGAAAGAAACAATCAATAACACAATCGATTCCAAGGTCAAAGACTCAAAGTCGCCTCGAATATCTCAACTACTCTACACCACCATATACGAACGTCATGCCAGTCATGAAGAGACTTAGAGGTGCATTTCGTCATTTGAACGAAGCAAAACGCACAATGAGGCAGGTCGCAGATAAAAGTGGTCGGGTCATCGAGGCTTATCAGCAAATCGAGCAAGATGCCCCGGAGAGCATCGATTCTAGTAGATCTAATGAGAGGTTGTCATTAGACGCGCACTCCAACCATCTTGAACGAAGATTGTCGATTGAAGCACTCGTTGTTCTACAATCAGAACGCAATAATCACATCATCTCGAACGAGGAAGCCGGACAAGAAAACATGGCGCTACAACCTAACCTAAACTCTGTTGCCAACTACGGACTATCATTACGAAATCCAAGATCAGTGTTACCCCTCTACGTTCCAGACACTTCTCTACCACCAGAGGTGGAGCTTCTTGTGCGAGAAGACTATTTCAACGATTACATTATCAGTCTCCAGCAACAAGGCCTGATTGGACCCGAGCCGACATTAATGCCAATGTCGAAAGGATGTGCAATTAGACAGGCGCTAAAACCGGCAAATAGTGGTGTAGATGAACTCGAGCATTGTTTCTGCGGAGCCCCATACGATGAAATTACATCGGAGACTGGGAAGGATTCACATGAGGCAGTCAAGATGCCAGGGTGTACTCATGTTTTCGGAAAGCATTGTATTGTAAAGTGGCTAAGCGAGAAGAATCCTCCGACTTGTCCGATGTGTAGGAAGCCGGTTCCTTTTAGGAGAAATGTGCCGGTGGAACGAAGAGAGGCTCAAGAGTTGTACAGGGTCGTAAATTACCGTTATGAGATGCATCCTTATCAGCCTTGGAGACAAGGAGAAATTTTGGGATGAGTAGTTGTGGGTTGAGGTAGATAATAGTTCTATTTGGCTACATATAGTTTCACACTAGCAAATGAAGGGGGTCGTGGTTAATTCTGGAACACACAAACTAGCTATCATTCTTTTCATAGTAATTAAGAGACCTTGTGAATTTTTTGCAGATGTGATTTTGATGTTTAGATCTATGAGTTTCGATTAGCACAGGTGCACAAAGAGGTATTTTTCTTTCTTTGCATGACCAGTAGTATGCTTTCCCCTCGCCCCCTCCATAACTAACCAGTCATTGTGATCAATATTGGGCACGAGTGGAGTGTAGATAGACCAATTGGAGAACTATCGAAGATTGGTACGATCATACACGTGGGAGGGAGATACTTTAATTATCTGCGGTATAAAAACACACTTGTGCTTGTATTGTACGGCTATATTGTCAGAATTCCTTCATTCTAAAGCTCTTAGTACGGTGCGGCTTTTGGCGCTAGTATATAAATACACACATAGACCACAGCACGTTCTTATATAAGAGCAACTATCCTTTGCGCAACATACTCTTCAAAACTTCTTCATTTCTACATCAACAGATTAACATCTACAACAAGTTCCTAACCACTTCTTTTTACCTGGACTCGACTTATTGAAGATACTTTCCAATCTTTGAATTCCCGAATGAAGTTTCGACATTACTTTCTTCATCTTGTTTCTCAACATTTATCATCATCGCCGTCGTAATGGTGCAACTTATGGACCATCTTCGCGACTTCGCACGCTCTATTAAAGAGGTGTGTCATATTCACAAAAAGAACCGCCGTGCTAAGTGTGACTCTTCAAGTCATGGCGAACTGGACGATCAATCAGGTCATGTTCCTGTTATCACTCGGGCTTATCGTATGTCACCAGGAGTAAGTATTCCCGTTCAATCTACCTCTGAAACTACTCCTCAGCCAACTCTACGTCATCGACGACCTTTAACCCCTAATTTGCCATGCTCTTTCATGCCATCAGATAGAGTGCGAGAGTTACCTACTAGTCATGTCAGGGGACCAGCAATTAGAATTGTCAGCAATCCAGAGCCACGCGCGACAATCTCAAGACTTCCAAATACTGTTCGCTCCTCTTCCTTACCATCAAGCCTTGCTTCAGATACTGGATCAAACTCGCAAACTCATGTACCTATTCATCGAAAGCAACCTGCATATCGATCAGCTTTGCCAGTTGCTGTTGAATCCACCGTATTTCAACAAAGAGCTGTCAGTGATTCTCAACCATCTTCTTCGCAATCACAAGTTGAAGTTTCTACTGGATCTTCCCAACCGCCATCCCGATTACCTATTCCATCAAAGATATCCGCACCGCAACGAGCCACACCCATTGCAAACCAGCGCACGTTGGTCCAAAGAACATTACCTTTTCGCCCTTTGCAACTGGTATCACAATCTTCGGGAGGTCCCACTGCAGCTCTAACTACTACATCATCGCAAAATATTGCTACTACTTTGGAGCCTGTCCCATCGCCAAGACATCCTATTTCTCATGGACTTTCGCCGATGGACATCCTTATTCAGACTATCGAATCAAATGATATAGCTGATGCACAAACAACTATTCACCGAGCTACTGGCAGCGACGAAAGTAGTGCAAATATCATAACCGATGACAGTGCATCAACTAGTTTTCAACGTGTTGAAAATGTTGGTCCTGGTCGATCATCAACTAGACGCCCAGCTACAAGTAACAACGCAACCAGTGCAGTCGATGCAGCCCCGAGCATGGCATCAACTAGCCGTCGACATGTGCGAGGTGTTGGTGCCGTCAGATCATCGATCAACCACCGAGCTACGCACAATGCAACTTATACAAATACTTTGACCACCACCATGACATCAAGCAGTCGTCAAATTGTTGGTAATGGCCGATCATCAACCAACTACCAAGCCACTCACAGCAATGTAACTCGTGGAAACAATGAAATCGAATTTCTGGCACCAGCGGATCGTCAAAATGTACGAGATTTCGGTACCAACCAGTCGTCAACTAGTCGCCAAAGCACTCGCAATGATGGACCTAGTTCTTCTATTCAAGTAAGAGGATCAAGCTCTCAGGCCGATCTTAGTCGCCAGAATTCTCGCAATGATGGCACTGGTTCTTCGATTACAGCAAGAAGGCCCTTGGCGCACTCTGATACTATATTTATTCGTGTGCTGCCTGAATCTACCCGAATCCGTATGGCTAGAAGAATGCATGAAGCTGAAGAGCGCCTACCACGTACACCACTGGAATCCACCATTTTGGAAAATGGCTACCGAAATACTGGAGCTCATGACATGACTAGGGTTCCAATGGGTGAACTTCTTGAAACTCGTCTTGCCATGAGTCGAGCTAGCCATGGTCATCCCGTCCAAGGCTTGCGTCGTTCACGGGCTTATTTCAATCTTCCAACAATCGATGATGAAATTAACAACCCTATTGACCCTCGCGACTTCGCCGTCAATGGTAATCATGTTCAATATGTTCCAATCAATAGGGACCCAGGCCCACGTGCAGAGCGCGCACCAGCACCATCATCCAGTTCAGCTGCTGGTCATCAGGTAAGTCATAAGGGCCGTTCAGTCGAGGATGCAAGATCGAGACATATCAGAATCATCCTGGATCCCGTGGCAAATAATTACCCCACAGCCAATGAATGTTTCTGTCTCGATGTTGGCCTTGAGCATGAACCTGTCATGATGCCAACTTGCACTCATGTTTTTGGGAGACAATGCATCACGGATTGGTTGATGAAGAAAAATAGCTGTCCTAATTGCAGAGTCCGAATTCCTCTTCCACCTAGAGAAGATCAACGAAAACCTAGAGACAACTAAGCCAACTAGGATGGGATATTAAGGGAAGGTAGGATGGAGGGACGTCGGAGAGGGGGGGGGGAAGATTGCGGATGATTTTGGCATGAGTGGATTTGATCTTTTCATGGGTAATGGGGACGGGTTTGACAACGCCACACAGGAGTTGGTGGTCCATTTGCGATGTTTTTTTTTGAGTTGTTTATTTCTTGAGGACTGTCTAAAGATTCAATGTCTATTGCAGACCGGGCGGCGGAGGAGTTAAGACCGTGAGGGGTTATGATATGCGAGAGGACTGGCTCGGATTCACGATTCACCAGGTTACGGAGAATTGGTTACCGGACGCAGATATGCCTGCTTGTATGATACATGAATGTTTACTGCTATCATATTTCTTTTACTTTTATTTAGACAATATGTCTTGCTCTTTTTGACTGCGTGGATGGATCTATATCAAGAGGCGTCAAGATTATTCTCATCTGGCTAATAGCAATCTTTCTCACTCGGTGCTCATTTTCGTAACGGGAATGAGGATGAATTGGTTACAGAGAATAAAGCATATCCTACCTCTACAGATTATTGAATTAGTTATACAGAATAAAATATATCCTACCTTTGCATATGAGTTTATGATGCGCGTGAATCAAAATGCCTGATATATGATATATAGAGGTTGTTCTAGTCGTAGTTTTTTTTTATTAGAAAAGAAAACCAAGCAAGAATTTATGAAAATAAGTACTGGCTCAAAATCAGTTTGATACTGTTTAGATATTATATGGTATCATATCTATCTAAACCATGTTTTCTTCTTCTTCATGTGATTTTGGTCTATTCACTTTCATGATCTGACTCTTGCAAATCAAATCTTTACTACATAAATCACTTTCCATTATGCAGATTGATTCTGGTCATAAGACTCCAGCCATCAAATTACTATTACAGCAGGGCACAGGAGTTTGATCTTCAAAGGTCTATTCGATCTGAAAACGCCCATCTCCCTCGAAACTACTTCCCACCAAATCTCAATCACAATATCGACCACTTCCCATCATCCTCTTCCTCTCGCCAGATTTCCAAGACAAACTGTGCGATTTCCGAAGCAAAACGAACATACAACACTCTAAGAACCCTACGATATAATATTTTCGTCTCGACTTGTCATACATCAAAGATTTCATGATCATGTCATCAGAACATAGAATTGGAAGAATAGCCTCGAGGATCGAGCCTCACTTTGGGAATCAAATTTCTTTCCTTTTACCCCTGGGAGAGATATTGGCTGAGCATGTTCTGGAAATTCATATTGTGGAGCTCCAGCTCGTTGCTGAATGGTCTGCGCGGATAGCTCAGATTGCTGCATCGACTTCTCACGAAACATCCTCAGGAACCATTAGAGGTGGCGCAAATCAGCAGGTTCGATCTCCGCCAGTCATAACCTGGGTTTTCAATGACGACGAAGAGATTTTTACAAACCATTACGGAGAACTTGTACGGCATCATATTCAGTTTCAAGAAGCTTTGCGATTTGCGCACATTTGGGAATCGTATTATGGAGTCAGACTCACATTTCCCATAGACGCAACTGACGAAGTGAATCGTATAAATTTCTATCACTTCTCACGCCACTTGAGTTACCATCTCAACAGGCTCAATATACCGACTCCTATAGCCCACCCGACAGACATAATCAACCAAAACCGCAGAGCTGAAGCCATAGACCGACTTTTAATCTCGGCACCCATCGATGAGACAGAAACAGAGTCGGAATCATGCCCTATCTGCGCAGAGACGTATGGCACAACTACAGAGGATGGGATTTCTCATGAAGCTTGTATGTTGCCTGATTGTAATCATATATTCGGGCGTGCTTGTATCAGAACATGGCTGAGAGAAGAGAACAAGAGCACTTGTCCAATGTGCCGCGCCAATGTTGATATCGATTACCAGCGGCTGGAGATCAGGAGGGGCACAGCTTTTCAGGTAGAGCTTCCAATGAATACTAGACCAGTGTTTATGGGGCGGAATTAAGAGTGGCTTTAACTATGCGAAATTGGGCGATAATCTACGTGTGTGTTAATAGTGTCTAGCTAGGACTTGGATGGGTGAGAGAGGAGTTATTATTTTTTCATATGCATGCTTAGATGCTTGACAAAGGCCTACAAGGAGAGAAAGTGGTAACAGAGAATTAAGAAATTTTCAAAAAACCTCAAACTATTATATCTATCAAAGTGAATAATGGTGGCTGCCGCATCATAATCTTATGACAAGTACGGCTGAGATTTGTAATAATAGAAACCGTATTCTAATAATGATCGTATTGATATTAATGATATACCTACCGTATTACAATTTGGTGGCTATATAAAGTTGTAGAGCATCATAGGTCCTCCATCCTCCCATCCTCCATCCTTCATCAATCTTACAACCCATTCACAACTTCATTCACTTCCCGGTAACAGAATCAAAGATCTTCTAATCAGACCACAACACTTTAAAGTGATTCGGAAAAACACGCCACATCACTTCAATTCTATCAACCCACGAGAATCCAAAATTTCAACAATATTCATATTCCGCCATCATCGCGATGTCGGAAAATATTGAGGAGTCTTCGAGATCTGTTTCGTCAGTGTACACAATGTACCAGAGGGCTCGGATGGCTCGAGCGGCTAGGCGCGCCATGTTGGAGAATGAGAATGGTTCGACCGGCACTCCTCCTCTAAGAGAAGGTCAAGCACTCTCCTTTTCTGGACCACCAAATGATGAAAACCACACAGAAAATAGAGGATCTCAGGAACATTTTATGGCTCGTGGACGTTTTCAGGAAATTCGGTCAGCAATTCGTGCTCGGCGCGCCAGATTTGATTACGAGAATGGTTTACTCAGCACTTCCTCTCCAAGATCAGGTCAAGATTTCGCCATTTCTGGACCGCAAGATGAACAACCCACACAAGGTGACAGATCTCGAGAGTCTGCGGTGCCTGAAAATTTCCTGAGAGTTCCTTCTGAGTCTGATAGTCGACGTGCCAGATTTAATTACGAGAATCATTATACCAACACCTCTTCTCCTCAGGAAGCACATCAAACAATCTTCTTTTACGGTCAACGAATTGAACAAACAAATAGCCGTTTTGAGGACGCCGAAGGTTCTGCTATGGCGCAAGAGCCTTTAGAGATGGTCCGGGAACAACTGCATGCTCAGCGTGCTAGATTCGTTCGCAGCAATAATCTAGTCAATATTCACCCTCTGACAACCGGCATAGCACAAAACCCTTTCGACAGCAATTTTCCCACCACTGCTGCTCAAGCAACAGCTATGTTGCAAAATTCTCTTCAGATTCGCCGGTTTGATCATGAGAGCCATTTGACAACCGCTCCCCGTCTATCGTCAAATGTGGACGTTCGACGAAATGAAGGAGAAGATACACAGACCGATGAAGCTGAAGGTCTCTTTGTGCAACAACCATCTTTCCGGAGAACTCGAGAGGAATTACTTGCCAGACGAGCCGCATTACATCATGCGAGTCATTCAACAGCTACTCGACAACCAAACGGAGGCCGTCGACCAGCAAACATTTTGAATCCCCGTTTAAGAAGAGCACCTCGACCTTCGGAGTTTCCACAAATGATGCACCCAGTTATCAATGGATCTCAAGAGAACTTCTCGCTTTCACCAGTAGACAATGACAGACCGGTGGACCGTTCCACGCCGCGTGTACTACTGTCACCGCGTGAAGCATTGTCACGGGTGGGGGAAATTGCAAGATCCGCAGAAGCAAACGGGACGTTTAACCACCGAGAAGAACGTCGTCGAATTTTGAACGAAATACAGGCTCGCCGCGCTTACTATGAATTGGGGGTTTCCGCACGTCGAAGTCAACACGCCAACGATCTTAGACTTGAAGTCATCAAAGATTTCCTTGTTCCAACATCTGCCGAAGAAGAGGACTGCTGCCCCATTTGTCAAGATGAATATGCAGTATTGGAGGCTTCATCTACTGTCAGAGAGTCACACAAATGTCCACATTGTCATGATGAATATACTACGACTCCAAATAATAACGACGCCCACGACCCAGTTAAAATGCCGGTTTGCTCGCATGTCTTTGGCAGAGGCTGTATCACTCAGTGGTTGAAAGATAAGAATACTTGTCCCATGTGTCGGGCTAAGGTACGCCTTCCATAAAAGAATTCATGCTACGAAGAGATCCGGAATACATGGGAATTGAGTGATGGAAGAGGGCATTTTAGGGGGGGAGAGGTGGGAGAAATCACGGAACCTGGCATTTTAATCTACAGCCTCGTCAAACATACCATCTCAAGTTATCACTCCAACTTCACTCCATTTACTATTCAGACAACAACTCACATTTCTCAATTCGGCCTGGGGTTATCGCGTAGCGCTGCGCCCCACAAAAACGTCTACTCGACCCCTGATTAGTCAGCTAGCGAAGAGTTGTGTTTAGCGATCACGAGGAAAACTGGCCTTAGGTGGGGATTGGCAGATTGGCAGATTGGCAGATGTAGAACGGATTGTTATGTGATATCCTGACAATCTAATTCATTAATAAGGTTTCTTACTCTTTGCGATTTCTTTCCTAAGTGCTTTGGTCACAGTATCAATTTTGAGTTTTGGGTGGTCGCTGCCTCGCTAGCGGTTCGGGGGATTTCTTTGGGTTAGCATATTGATTGATCATTGAGAGGAGCATGTTTTTAGAGAAGGCAGACAATACAAATTTTCTACATAATATCAAGCATACATAGCATGCTAATTAGTGATTGTGAATGTGAATGTAACAGTGAAAAGTGAGATCTTGAATTATTAACGCTTCAACTGGAAGTATTCAAATCTAAGATCGAATCATGATTGTCCCAATACTATTTGTATGAAGAAGTTGTTGAGACATATTTTATGATCATAATTCCAAGCAATCGAGACATATTCAGATTGACTGGATACCTGCCTTATAGTTTTAAATAACAACCTGGAAGTGTAAGTACAGTTTACTATATAGTGAATGTGTCTGAAATCATTTTTAATTATTTATTTAGAAACTATGTTTGCTTTATTTAACTCTCTAATCAACTGTTAATACTACTCGTCTAGGATCAATACTAACTTACCCAAGCACCCGTAGTCTCCGACCCCCTTCAACTTGGTAGCCTGCGCAACGGGTCCCCTTAGGTCGGGTTTTTGCCCTGATAGATTATCTACAGATTACTTATATATAACCTAGGATCTATAAAATAGAGCCCGATTGATAAACAGAAGGTATAAAATTCACTTTTGATCCCACTGTTCTATTTTTCGTTTCAAAAATTCAAAGGCCAAGCCGCCGCCAAGGTAATCAACTATTAATAAATAAAAGCAATGAAATTCAATTCAACGATCCTAATATAAGAATATGATAACCTTGCGCTGTGCAACGAAGATGAAACGGAAGGGATGACTTGAAGATCATATTAATTAAATCTAGTATTGGTTTTGAAAGAGGTTCCGAAGAGCGAAGAGCTTTAAATTCTACGAGGCTTGGCTTTTTCGGCTAATATGAGGCATTCAAAAACACTATCAAATCGTCATTTTACCATATTTTCAAAATACTTTAAGTTTAATACTATTAAAACTAAAAGCTTGTATTAATTCTTGGTACGATCTCGGCCTTCGGCAAGTGATATATCTGTACTCTAATAAATTCAAACTATATGAGACGCTAAAATATTAGCTCACAGTACTTTCACTAGTACCTAGTTAGTCAAAATCCCAATGTATAAGAAAAACGAAGTTCTTCTTACACATTTTCGCCTTACCACTATATATTCATCTGTATTATAATACAGTACAGCACATCAATACAGCAGAAAAAGACTCTAAAATATATAAGGTTATCTTACATAACTTGTTAACTATTTGTTCATTATAATACTAATCATCATAATCCAACAAGTCATCCAAAATCCACGGACATCAAATTTTGAAACCGAACACTGAAACAGTACGTTTGTGACGTCATACTTCCGCGAATATCAACGACCAAGACGCCTTAAATTGACAAATCATTCCCAAATCCCAACGAAGCCAAACCATCATCTACCTCATCATGGATTCACGACACCACCAACCAGGTCACCTTCCAGCGAATCACGACTCCCCACAAGACGCTTTCAACCATCTACATGACATACGATCATTTCAAGGACTGGAATTGATGAGTGATCCCGATTTATCAGATTTTGATGCAGATTATATATTGCTTGAGTTTTTCTCTCCTAGCCGTCATCTGCCGCCTGATGAGGCTGCTTCGCACATTCAGGGGGGTACAAATGGGGCCATAGCAAATCACGTTCCGATTCTTCACGTTGATGAGCTTCGCTTCAATGATCGACTACATGGAGAAAAAAGACGTCTGCTTCTGCAATATGCAAATGAGCCGAATTTGGATAGGTTCATACAAGTAGAAATACTCACCAGCTACGATGGTCGAATTGAAGCCATAAAGAACATGCTTGTACCAGTTCATAACAAAGGTTTGGACTCGGATCAATGCAATATCTGTCTTGAACCGTTACCCGAGGCTAAGGATTTGGGCGCGCTTATCGAAAAAGCAGTAAAGATGAAGTGTGGCCATGTCTTCGGTCTGGGCTGTATAACTGAATGGTTGAAGGAGAATGATACATGCCCGATGTGCCGTGCTAAAGTGGCACTTCCCGTTGCATATAAGTTACGAGTATGGGTGGGATAGTGACTGAGACCGACGGACATGAGTAACTTTATGAACTCTGGGGAAGATTGGGAGGATGCATGGGCAAGTTCAGGGTACCCGAATATCTGGGCTGAGGTCTAAAGATACTCGACTAGGAAGAGGAATGGGATGAGATGTTATGAGAGGGTAACGACAGAGGACTGTCTCCTTTTTCTTGCAATATCTTCTTGGGATTCCGTTTATGATTCTAAAGGGTAAACTTTTGAGATAATTACTTATCATGAGGAGAGATTTGTTCTCAATATTGGGAAAGCGTAGATGATGGGAAATTTAAAGATGAAATGATCAAAATCTGACACTAAATATTCGTCATACATCTTTCCATGATATAAAAGTTGACTATATTCCTTAAAATATCCTACCAAACATGCAGAAACCGATCTGTAAAGAAATAGAAAACCGATAAGTTCTACTCAGATTCGCTTCATTCGACAATCAGACCTTATCTTTGCCTAAAAGAAACTAGAGGTAATATTAGAGCCCTATATCCTAAACTTTACTGGCTGGCTTTGGAATCGTATTACTTGACCTAACATTTCTCAATCAAGCCTCCGTAGAAAATGAATCTCTTCCTATATAGATGATAAGTTCCAGGCAAAGGTTTTCGTTGATGTATAGGTTCAAAAATAGCTTAACCGATCCCCGAAGAACTTATCTACTGCCTTCTCAAGCACCTATCCAGATAATGCATTAGAGGATATGAGTGTAGGTTGCCAACGTTATCTTGTGTCATGCTAACTTTTTCCATGTGAGAAATTTGTACAAGCACCATGAAAGCCACTATACGTGCCCATCCCATCCCTTCAAAAACACGCGTGGAGCTCCTAAGACCGAAAATTTCCCCACCTCGTTTAGTTACCCGATGCATTTTATGTGGTATCCTTTCTGTGTAGTAGTAAGCCAGATCACTACGACTGAATGGAAGTCTTACGGAGGTAAAATAGCGTCGAAACAAGAAGGGAATGGTATATATACCGATGGAAAGATCATCTAATGACTGCAATTCTAGACCTACTTGAGATTTGACCCTTTCCAGCGCAAAGCCTCTTGATCCAAGGCACAAGCGCCACTGCATTGCTCTTTTTGTAACAATATTTGTGAAAGATGACTCACATAACTGATACGGTACCATATAGATCAAACCGTATTGATGGATTTTGATGTTTTCAAATTTGCGCTGGCCCTATTATGAAACTCGTATTGATGGGTTTTGAGGTTTACAAATTCGCGCTGGTCGTATTGCAGAAACCGTATAGCATCTGGTTGCATCCTCCAGTATATAAGAGGCCCTGCATCCCCCTCATCCATCTGGAATTCTCCTCAATCCATCCTCTTCTACAAATCAAAAACTCCTCTTCACCACACAAATCTTCGTGAATACTTCCCAAGAATCAAAACATCTGCAGCTTCTCATTGCAAGACCTCACCAATCTTATCTTCATCTTCTCCAAATACTACCAAGGAGAACCCACATCATGCCTTCACTCGAGCGTAATCGGGGGAACAACAGAGCTCGTGCCAATCCTAGACAGCGAGCTACAGATGAACACAGTAACATTGACCTCGCTGAACATTTCATTGAGGAGGTGCCCCAACAAGAACCCAACTCTTCTTCCTATGACGCTAGCTCATCCGAAGAACACCTTTCCGAGACTGTGACGTCTTCTTCAAACCCGAGACACACTATGACTTCGCGGAGACATCATCGTCCTGATTCTAGTCGCACAACTACCACAACTACAACGACTAGACATCGTGTCATTGTCAGAAATCGCGATAATAGGGAACTTCCACCTGTCTTAGACTTTTCCCCCAACCACTGGGATACGGATGATGGGGGTAATGAAGGGGATAGGGATGAGAATAGCGGGGATGAGGCTGATAGCGATGAGGATGATTCGTCTGAGAATTCACCTGCTGTCTCTATGGGTCGTTCTCAACCGAGCAGTATTGATCTTCGTCAATCGACTAACTATGGTCGTGGACAATCGATGAGTAACTCGGATGAACAATGGATGCGCCCCCGTCAACCAATCATTGGACTACAACGTCAAACGATGAACAACCGTGGACGAACCCGCAATCAGTCAAACGGCAATATCGGAGCTATAGCAGAACCCCGTGTTAGTCTTACTTTGCCTCGCGGTTTGGAGAGAGTCGATGCGGGAAGAGGTGCCCAACCTCCACAATATGATTATCTCCCGAGCCATCTTATGCATGGGTCCTTGAACCACTTTCCAATACTTCATATATTCGATTCTCCTGAAGATATTATCGCTACAGACACCGCGATCGAGCAGGCACTTATCTCAACAACCGATACCGAAAATGATTCATGTGTAATCTGCCAAGACCCATATGACATGGACGGACATCAACCTGTCAAGGTACCTGGGTGTGTTCACATCTTGGGTAAAGCATGTATCTTGAGATGGTTGAAGGAGAACCAGCACAACATGACTTGCCCGTTGTGTAGGAACCATGTGGAGATTCCTCCAGTTGTTTGAGCATTTACGAAGAGATGAATTTGGTTGTATTTGGGTGCAGGAAATACTGGACTGGCGGTTGAATTTCGCATAAGTGGATATCGTTGATGGTTTTGAGAGGCGAGGGTGAATGGTGGAGGCTGGAGGCTGGAGGCTGGAGGCTGGAGGCTGGAGGCTGGATGGTGAAGGGTGAAGGGTGAAGGGTGAAGGGTGGAGGGTGGAGGGTGGAGAGGGCGGAATTGGAGGAGTTGCTGAAGGATGGAACCACATTGTCTTCCTTGTTCTTTTTTTCTGGGATGGTATTCGCGTAAAAATATCATGATTGTGGAGCATAGATACCCAAATTGCAATGCGATGGATGTTTTGATGTTTGGTCTAGGATGACTTCTGCATTTACTTTGGTAGAATGGGTAGTGGAGATGGAGGCTTACGAAAGACGGTGAAGGATAGCGAACACGAAAAAGAAAAACAATGAAATAAAACACTCTCCCAGTGAAATGAATATATTGTGTGTGAATAATGAGTGATGAATGCTGACTGTGATACCTTCGATACAATGTGTAAACAAATATGGCGAGAAGCTTGCAGAGGGCACCGCTTTGCTCCCTTATAACGACCAGATAACTTGATATTGATGATGTTACGAAGAAGTGATTAACTTGTTGTAAATTGTCCTTGAGTATTGTGTGTAAAGTATGCATTGATACTTCGGATGTATTAGCTACATACATGTCTAAGCCTTTTTATTGATGGTCACCAGCATCTACTGACGGTCGTATGTAAATTTGAACGTTCAGAAAGGTTCAGCCCGCGTGGGACTCTACAATGGCTTATGTCATGAGCAGGCAAGAGCACTATTATAATAGCATCCTTCTTAATTCAAGTTAATTGTTTATTAATTCCGCAAAAACGTATGGATGATCACATCTGTGGAAAGTCTTATGGTAGTTTAAATCATCCTTTGTGTTAAAAAAGTTCTGTCTGATACAGTTTGTCCAACGATTTTCTCCTACAATTGAAAACATTTGCAATCACAATTCTGCAATCAAATTTCCTAGGGTATCCAAGAGACAAGTTATCTTAAGCATCATCAGCTTCCCACCTATGCCCTCAAACATCTTCAAGTTTTCTACGCGCCCAGCGTTTCTCTCGATCTGTTGGTCTCACCTGAAGATATTAGCAGATGATCTGGAAACGGGATGGTACAAAGTTAGTAAACTTACAGCTTGGAAAGAACCGAATCTACCTGGGACCACAGGTGGCTCTTTCCAGGTGCTTTTCGGAGGTGCTTCGATCTTAGTGCTATTTTCCAGTGGATTAGCGGAGCTTTTGGCTGTAAGAGTGATTGGAGAGTTATACCTCTCGTGGATAAACGGAACTTTTCTAAAGCGACCATGGGGGTATATATATGAAACTATTTTATTCCCATCTAATCTAGTGTAAACCTCCACTCTGTTTTCACGCTCATATGCTTCGATGAAGTCACTAAGTCTCACCAAAAATTCCTGCTTTTTATTAGCAACGGATATCTAACATAAGTAGACCAATATCTTACTTCACCCCAATAATGCTCCAGTACTTCAGTAGAGCCACCTCTTCGGACTTCGACAATCACTTGAGAGTCATCTCCTCGAGCTTGACGAATTGAGGAGTTGTCTGCCAAAAATTGATCAAACTTTTGGCGGTTCTCAGTGCTGAAAGCATCTCGGTCAATGACCAAGTATTTATGTTGTTGAAGTGGTTCCAAGCTATTGCCCATTTGTACTCCTCTACTACCCAACCTCACTTCGCTAAAGAAGGGTGATTTGGCTTCACAAATTGTACCCATATTGATTGATGGATGTATTGGTACGTAGAATTTGTATTCAATTAAAATTTTGATTATGATATGAAGACTTCAAGTCATGAGGATGTGTTTCTATTCGAACTTCGAAAGGTCTTTGGGGGAGGGAAACTCATATATTTATAGAATCTGTCTTCAGTTCAGATAAAAATCTACTTAACCCGATATATTCAGCGTCAATCCATTTAGTTCAGATGGAAATCTTCTAAGCTACTCTGGCAGTAAACCAGTTTGTGATAAATTCTCTAGAGGGTCCTTCGAAGCTATTTTGGTGCGCTCAAGTTTCCGCTAATTTGAGATAGCGGCAGCGCCGTCTATACACCACAAGACCTGTTATTTCCTCAAAAAGACCCGAAAATGAAGTAAAAATACGGAAACATACTTTACACGAAGTACACGGAAGTAGTAACTGAGGCAGGTTATTGTGAAACAAAGATGTAAATCAAAGAGGTGACATCTAGAATACAATGACAGACCCTTTTCATAGGATTACATTGCACTGGCAACTCAAATTCAAGCTCTACTTTCTACTTGAAGTTGTACCTCAATGGGCTCTAGATAATTACTAGAACTGTTAAGGTTATTAGTGTGTCTGTCTTCAAAAACCTTACTCTCCATAGTTTGTTTGGAAAGTTTAAACCACATCAGCGTGAACGCTAAATAGATGCAATCATTATGAAATATGATAATATATCGAAATGAATGACAGAACTTAAAATAAACACGTTAAATGAGGAGCATAAAGTAATTGTATTTCCAAAATGAGCTCCTAATCAAAATTCATGACCTCCAAACAACTTGGCCGGTTTTATGTCACGGGATGACGTGCCTTCCTCGACCAAAAATATTCTGAACATTCTTTCACACACATGTATTTAGGCTTCAAATAGCTATCTAAGTATCTTTGATATTTAGAATAGCCATACCTCTGACAACTAAGGTAGTCAATGTTTAACCTACCTTCTTCCAACACCTGACGGCCAGCTCCCTGTCTGTGACAGAATCTACGCCACCAAAGCTTTCACGCTATCTTCTCTCCCCTTTTATTCACTCACATGAGTGTATCAGATTCTATAAACTAAGCCTCTCTCTAACTGTATACCAGGGAAATGATCCCATCTCGCGCCAAAACACTGGGAATTTGAGTCCGAATGAAAAATCTCCTCATACTTTCAGCCGGATGCCAACCAAACTGCAATAGAAACAGCTCCTTCGAAACCCAATACAGAACGGCACATCCAGATGAACACATCATCTGCGCAGGTATACGGCGTCCAAGAACTCATCTCGGAATAGATACATGTGCTCACTACCTGTCGTTTGTCAAGGTTGCGCATAATCGTTCGTATATCTGAGGAGCCAAATCAGCTGATCTGGGAGCTGATTGAGATCAATGGCATCCCGCCTTGAGTTTCGAATTTCCTGAATGTCAATCTTCTGGATCTTAGTCTGTCTCGGCGCGATCCATCGGCATGGCTTTAGGTTTCATGCAAAAGTATACTTGGTCTGGAGAACGTGCCACTCTTTTCCACCAGCTGGACCTTTCGCGAGCACATGCATGGAATATTTCAAGCAGCGATGACAGAGGAGTCAGCGTTTTTGTCTGATCAGACGAATTTGTGAGTACGGTATAGTAAGGTCTACAGTACGGTTTTGAGAAGCGGAGATTGTCGTCAGATCATGCGAATTCGCGAGTAAAATAAAATGCGGTTCAGCTTCGACAGTATTGAACTTCACCTCAAGCGAATACCATACAAATAACTTCGCCTATTTAAGATAATCCTTCTCCCGAATTCTCAACTCAAATCTGAATTCTACTTGCATTGCAACAACTCTATCAAAGATCAGATATCAACTCCAACATCAACGTCAACGTCAACGTTCAATTGTCTACATCATCTAGTTTCCCGACAACAGACTAATCCCTTCTACAACTTCCATAACTTCCCACAGTATTATCGAAGTTTCTACAACAAAGATTAAGGTTTCCCAAACAATTTCATCATGCCACGAATGCTCGCACCTATCGTTCATTACAAAGATGCTCAATGGCGCGCATTAAAATCAAGTAAGTCCAAACAATCCCAAGCTCCGAAACCTCTTTATAAGCTATGTCTACCCGCCATTGAGAATTCAATCTAACATCAAAGCAGAAGCCAAAAACAACCATCCCTCTCTCAAACCAGAAGATAGAGAAATCATCAATGAAGTTGCTAGGGTTTATGATGCTATTGGTATGTCCATCCATTTACGCGACGCGCTTTTGTTGCAGAATTCGTCCTTCCTTCTATTTTGCTTCCTAGAAAAAAGAGACGAGGTTTTGGAACATGAGCTAATTGTGCGAAATAATAGTCAACAAAACAGACCCTACGCCTCTTCCTGAATTTGAAAGCTCTATCAGAATGGATGACAGACAGGTTGTTAAGTTCTTTCTCTGGAGTATTAGTAAGTGTTATTCCTTTTCTTTTCTTGACCCTCTCCCGATTACATCCCTTATAACTCAACATCTAACGCTAACCCTCAACAGTTGAAAAATACGATAGCGAATTCACCTTAATCCGCACCTTTTACCTTCCCAAACGTCGACCCGACGGTCGCGGAGGCAACCATCAGAAAGCCGCAGAGATCCTTGGTAGACCGAGAAGAGATTCCACGGGGAATACGAATGGCTTTGTGAGAAGACCTGTGAAAAAGGATGTGGATCTTTTTGAGAAGGACATTGTGGAGAATGAAGCAACAGGAGAGGCTATGATGAGTGGAGCCCTTACTAGTGGAGAAGCCGGCGATATAAATGGCGGTGCAAATGGGGATGCGAATGCAGTTACGAGCGGACCTGCGAATAGTAGTCCCAGTGGAGGCAGGGTCCGGAAGGATCGTGCGGCGAAGAAGAAGACACACAACCATGAATTCGTTAGGAGAAGTCGGAGAATAATTGGGGGTGCTACTGAGAAGGCAAAGATCGAACTTATTAGGGGTATCTCAGATGAGCTGGTGAATGACCACCCGGGCGAAGTTAAGGATCCCGTCGATTCCAGCAGCGCGAGCGACACAATGATGGCTGATGAAACACCTGCTGCGAAAGAAATGAACAACGACATCTACGTAACGCCATATCAAAGAACTCTCCTTTCCAATCCACCTCCTGCAAACGCTTTGAACACCATTTACTTGTCACCATTCGATAACCCTTTATCACCATTCTACAAAGACATGTCTCCATCAACATTCAACTCATCCCACCCTCCCAATACAACCCGTTCGTACAACCCGGAATTATCGCCATACATGCAAGCTATGCCATACCAGCCCATGTCATTCCCGCCATATCCCCCTGCCAATACAACCTACACATCTCCATATGGACCCATTCCCAGTGCCCCGGAAGTACGTCGACGTGGAAGCCAAAGCACTGTTTCAGTTAATAGTGTCGAGTTCCTCGCTGATCCCGAAGAAGATGAAGTTGAAGAAAGTAGAAAAATTGAGGAGAGTCAGGCTGTGGAAAGTCCAAATGAATTGATACGTGCTGATCAGATGGAATCGATTGATGAGCCATTGGAGTCGGTGGAGATGGATTGGGAAGCGTAGATTGGTTGATTGTGGAAGGATGGTGTTAGTTGAGAGCAAATTCTATGAATAAGCGAGGTGAAAATCATCTGCGCACCCGATTTACAAACACGGCAGAAGCACAGGATTATAAAGCTAGAGAGACGAATATATGGGGCAGTTAGATAGAAGAATTACTGGCAGCAATACCGCAAAATTTATAGAGTGCGTGGTGAAGAACATACAATGGATTTAGGGTAGTGAGCAAAACGTTGATCACGGTTGCATATCTATAGATGTTATTCATCATACCATTTTCTTTCTTTCCCCATAATGAATACCCAACCCCCAAAGCCAATCAAAACAGTAAGAAATCTAGTAGTCAATTGATCACTTGGTCCTCTCGCTATGAATTAGGTCTATCTTGCTAGACCGGTAACTATTGCTCCGCGAATGAATCTCTGGTATTGTAGGATCCAGGTAGGTAAAACTGGATGGGTGCACTAATTTTCGCGAGTAACATGCATAGAAAACCTTGATGTTCAAGGCGACATCGAATAATAAGCGCTGAATGTCCGAGATAGTAGTGGCTATCTTTATATCTGTAGGCCCGCCGCGTAGGCTTGGTAGATAAGTTCGATAATGTGACCCAGATTTCTTCTCCTCCTCGGAGCAAGGCTCCAAGTTTGTAGGCTGTTATGATTTTACAAACACTACCCATGAGATCGGAGAAATTCAATTGAGTCTTGACTCATAGTACGATTTAGACATACACTGCATACTGTGAACGCCGAGCAAGAGATAATTAAGCAAGCAAAAGGCGCAAACTGTATGAATTAGCAAGAACATACTTTAGAGGTTAGCTCTATCTTATTCCCTGAACTGTATGAAATACTTTGGAGTTTATCCTGTATTTAAATACATGATGAGACTGATAACAATAGCCGGAAGTAAAATTAGCAGGAGCAGAACGAAGAGTTGAAGAAGGTAATATATATGTTTTCCAACTATGGGCCTGAAAGTATTGCTAAGCATTTCTCAATCAGCCACGGGAAAAAAATCTTTGAATTATTGAGCCCAATCAGTCACGACAAAAGTTTAAAAAGGCTCTAAAAGGTTCGATGGCATCGAAGGAGAAATGGCACGAAAAAGAGAATCTGTTAAGTTGCAACCAACCCTCCTCCCCTCATGAAAAGTGCTGGTTCTAAACTCCACAGACTCGCGTCCAGCACAAGGCATGATGTCGGTCGACTCAATTACGCAAGCAATTCGCTTCACGCCTTGGCATATTTGTGTAATGTTCGTCACTCTTTATTGTCTGAGGTCAAAAAGAGTAACGGGATGGGATATTTAAACGATAGCCTCTGGCGTCATCGAGAGGGAGTAGGAGTACTGTATGTAAAAGTCCGAATATAATGTCAAATGTGGGCCACGTGAAATCAAGCCAAAAATACTAATAGTGGCATCATAAAACACCCAACTCGGACAGACATCAAATAAACCAAAACTATTTTAATTTCTCTATAAAATTTATAATAAGATCTTCAAGATAGTCGTTATATTGGCAATATTAGATGCACTACCCGAGTCACTATCCAAGTACATACAATCAAACTCTTTCTTGAAAAATCATTAAATATAGTGATTGTGGCAAGAATACTTGATTTGACAGCAAGAAACGTCAAGAAATATGATACGGCGACGATAGCAGAGGGTGGGATGAGAGGAGAGAGGGGAGTGACAATGAAATGGAAGGCAGAGTGAGTGGATAACGTCTTGATCTCTTGTGGGCTTCGCAATACTGAAATGAGGCGTCTTAAGGACAGAGGAATTTCTACAAGCGCTCTGAATTGACCCCCAATCCTCGTCGGTCTTTGATTCATATATAAGAATATTCCGGAGAGATTCGAAAGCAAACGCGGTATGTGTTTGTACTACAAGAACGCAAGATTGGGCCACTTTTTGGGCACATATTTCATTGCCAGAAAAGGTGTATATAACCAAGCCGACTCGGCATTACGTCAAAATCATTTTGTGTATTTTAAATATGTGTACAAGAAGTTTCATGCGATTGGATATCTAAGTCATATAATATTTTGGTCCCCCTGAACCTTCTGGGACACTCCAGTTGATATCCTGATCCGGAACCTTGATATCACAAGTTTTACAATGAATGCAACTGGGAGAAAAATTAGTATCGTCTCAGCAGACTAAGAAAAGAAACTTACTTTTGCGCATTAATTTGAAACCTCACTCCAATATCCTTTGTTGAATCCTCTACATACTCATACACACCAGCGGGGCAAAATCTGTTTTCGATCCCTTTATATTTTGGGTATTCCATCTCCGCATGCTTATCCCAATCCTTGACCTGCAAATGAACTGGTTGATCTTCCTCATGATTTGTACCGGTACGACTAACACTAGTCAATATATCAAACGAAATCTTTCCGTCTGGTTTCTCGTATTCGATCTTTGGGCATTGGTCCGCAAGTTTGGTAGCTGCGGCATCGGTAGATTTATGTTTTAATGTCCAAGGAACTTTACCCTTCAGAATATAGGCTTCAAGTCCGGAGTACATAATACCACCGTATAGTTTTAGTGGTGAATGGAATGATGGTCGCATGTTTCGGACCTCTTTTAATTCTTTCCAGATGTATGATTTTCGCAATGAATCTTCGTAATCATATAGGAAAACTGAACCCTCGTCAGTCTTCTCCAACGCGGTCCATGTTGCCTCTGCGGCGAGCATTCCAGATTTCATGGCTGTGTGAGTACCCTTGATTTTTGGTACGTTGAGGAATCCTGCAGTATCACCAATTAAGGCTCCACCAGGGAATGCACATTTTGGTATCGATTGGAAACCTCCTTCATTCAAAGCTCGAGCTCCATAAGATATGCATTTGCCACCTTCCAAAACGTCTTTGTAAAGAGGATGATGCTTCATCTTTTGGAATTCTTGATATGGTGACATCCAAGGATTTGGATAATCAAGTCCAACGACAAGTCCAATACTGACTAGGTTGTCACCAAAATGATACATCCAACCACCACCATACGTATCTGCTGGGAGAGGATAACCCAGGGAGTGAACAACTTGACCTTTCTTAAATTTTTCCGGTTGGATTTCCCATACCTCTTTTATGCCTAGACCGTAAGTTTGTGGTTGACTATCTCTGCGGAGATCAAATTTCTTGATAACTTGCTTCGTAAGACTTCCATGGCAACCTTCCGCGAACAAGGTTATTCTTGAATGGAATTCCATTCCTCTTTCAAAGTTATCCTTAGGTTTGCCACTTCTTGAGATACCTAAATCATTGGTGGCAACACCTTTGACAGATCCATCTGGCCTGTATAATACCTCTGCTCCTGCGAATCCAGGGTATACTTCAACTCCAACCTCCTCTGCTCTATCCCCTAGCCACTTTGTAAATTGATTAAGACTGACGATGTAATTGCCGTGATTGTTCATCTGCGGCGGTGCAGGTATTGGAATCGAACGACCCTTAGTAAGGAATCGCATCTTGTCGCCGGAGACGGGAGTAACATTTTCGAATCGATTCTCATTGTCCTCCGCCAGCCAATTCGGAAACAGATCGTTGATAGCCGTAGGTTCAATGACCGCCCCAGAAAGTATATGCGCTCCAATTTCACTCGCCTTCTCCAAAATTATAACACGGAAATCCTCATTTCCAGCTTCATTTGCAAGTTGCTTTAATCTAATGGCAGCACTTAAACCAGCAGGACCTGGCAATGTTAGTAAAATCCCTTGGCATGTGATCATATTCTTACCTCCTCCAACTATACATACATCGACCTCATCGGACTCTCTCTCCACCAATTTTGGATCGAGTTCATCCTTTAAATCTGCCAATAGACGGGGAACTGTAAGGGAAAAGGCACGTCGTTGACCAGCGATTGGTGATGAGGCAATGCGGGGCCGCGATGTGGGATGTGTGAAGGATTGTTGAAGAATTCGAGAAGATTGAGTCGCAATCCTGTAAGTATTTTGTCGCGCGACGTTACGCTGCAGACATGCTGTCACAGCCCTTGAAGAAGACATAATTGGTAATTATTGTCACCTCATATCAATTGTTGATGTTATTTAAAATGCAACAATTTGCCTCTTTGACTCAAGATGCGCCAGAGTTTGGAATTCTTTAAAGATTCTCGTCTCGGCAATAAAGTTGGAACCTCGGGCTTTGGGCTCGGGCTTGGGCCAATCAGGTGTCACTCAAATCAAAGCCATTTTCAATTGAATTTCATCACGAAAGCGACGACATGTTTTCGTTGCAGCAGAAGTCAAGTAAATGAAATAATAATATCATTTACTGTTTGGAGAGGAACGTTTAGTAATCTTGTCGATGCGGACAGGTTGCAATATTGGCAATGTTTTGAATGGTAACATTACGAACGAACGTTCTCTATTGACAACATCGTCTGAAGTGGATCAGCGGACGTTGCAAACGAATTCGAACCCCTTCACGAAGCAATCAAATCGTCTCTTCTGCATGGTCAGCACTGTCTACCAAGATTTGATTTCTCCCAAAGTGTTATTCCCCATATCTTGGCCGGCAACATCATATTAGCACGACTAGGTCGATCATACCAAGACTTTAGAACTACTAGAGTATTCTACGCGTGTTTCTTGCTTGCGATACCATACCTGTGGGGAAAGAAGGTCATGATGAAGTGATGCTATTCCGACGAGAAGTCACAACCGCTTCCCAATGTAACCTAACCGGTCATTCCTAGTTCCTCATTTACTTTGCTCATCTACTCCTTCAATCGTTTGAAGGCTCAAATTTGTGATCCAAATTCCGGCTGGCACAAAACGAATGGAGATCTAGTTTGAGGGAAAATATCGAGTAGACCTCCTAAATTCCACCATGTGTTCAAGAAACTTGACGATCATAATGATGATCATCCAAACCGAACACGTTATGTCTTCAAGTAAGACTCTCATCCATCTGAGCACCGGCACCCTCAGAGAATCTGTGCCAAGGAGTGTTTCCTCTAAACAACATTTGGGACGAAGCCTTTTTCATTGATCGGATGATGTCAAGCGATGGAATCTGATACCGTTGACATTCCCAAAAAAATAGGACATTTCATACTGTACTACTGTTATAATTCTAGGTTTGTGCAAGGTATCGTCCTATTCCGATGATTTTTGCTGGGGTTACCTGTCTTGCAAGCATTTGACACCTCCCCTTTGTTTGAGGCTGTAGCCGAATCGGTTTAATCGACTGTTTGAACCCCCTGTTTCTATACAATCGAGTTCCGAATCACTTCAATTCGGTACACTTGTCCATGTCGATTTTTATTCCACTTTTTTTGAGCGATCCATACATTTGGTTTCGGTGATGCACCCAGTATGAGACGATTGATGCTTAAGAAGCTCATCTTTCATCTTTAACCATACTTCATATCAACCTACCCCTGAATTCTCTTGCAGATCATTCCCCGTGGGCGTAGGAACTGGCGCAATTGGATTTTTTTTATAGAACAAGGTTGTTATCTGACAGTATTTGCTAGTGCCTCTTCATGTTCTAATTATGATCTAATTATATGGTTTTTGCTTGGAAGTTGGGAATCCATACCGCATGGGGTATGATGTATAGTTTGACAGAATGCCTTATAAAATTGAACTTTCAAGTAACTAAAGGTCAGACTTGTGCAGGGATGATCTCGTTTCTTTCTTTAGATGTCATCTCATGGTTTCATGAAGTTCGGATTTCCATTGCGGCCCAGACCCAAGTCTCTCCTCAGCCATAGTTATTGAATTTGGGCATAAAAGACTCCAGAAGCCTCATTATTTTAGTCTTCATCCAAGATCAACACTTCATTTTTTTTTACTCATTTCATTCTAATTTCCAATTCCATTCTATCAAGAGGTAAAAAAGACCAGTTCTACCAAAACATTAAGTTATGCTGACAACATATAGCTGTGCTCTCTTCGTCCATCATTTTCGCCATAGAATTCGATCAGCTTGACGCTCATCACCCACCATATATCTATCATCATGAAGAACTTCGGATCCATCTTGGCATTCATAGCCATCTCTGCAACACTTGTTTCTACTCGTGCTTTACCAGGAAGCGAGAGCGATCTCGTTGCTAGAGCTCCACTTCCAAATGGTGAGTCAAGAACATCTTACAGAAACCAAACATTGCTAACCACATCAGTCTTGCAATTTTATGCTCGATCGCCAAGAAACAAGCACAGCCATGATGCAGATAATGCTGGTCAGTCATTACTTTCTCATCTCATTTCTTTCGACGATACTGACTTCTTGCAGGAAATGCAACAGAATCCAACGCTGCTAAAAACAACAAAAAGGCCAAGGGCACTGGAACTGTCGGTGTTAGTGCCGCTGCTTCGACTGGAACCGGAAAGAAGGGCAAGGGCAATAAGGTTCGTCTTCACATAGATCACTCCTACTATCCCATATACTCATTCATGCCAGGGAAGCGCCAAGGGTACAGGAGCCAAGGGGGCAGCAAAAGCGACTGGAGCACAAGTAGCAGCCGCTGCATCTACCGGATCCGCCTCAACTGGAAAGAAAGGCAAAGGCAATGGTAATGCAAATGCAAATGCGAATGCCTCCGCTGGTCAATCCAACGCTGCAGACCAATCCCTCGCCGCTGAAATCGAAGCCCAGCTTAGCTCGCTTGGTCTTCGAAGTCTTCCTATCCTTGATTCACGAAGGAAGCATAAGAACGGTACCGATACTGCCACTGGTGCAGAAGGGGCTAAAAAAGCTGCTACTACTGGGACGGCGGGAAAGAAGAAGCATCCTAAGGGGGCTGCTAAGGCCACCGGGGCTTAGTTTTGCTATTGCTTCTGCTGCAGTGCTGCCGCCGCGACTGTTTGATTGGTTTTCTAGTTGAATTCGATGACTTTGGCTCGTGCTTGGTCTAGTATTATATGATTTGGGCTGGGATAGAGTATTTAGGACTGGATTAGATGGTTTGATACCGATCAACTGGATTGATGGTCCAGGTGTATGAATTAGATGACGGGGATCAGTCAAGGGAACAAATGAAAAGCAATTTTAATGAAAACTTGTTCTATATAATGGGATCCGGCGATTGGGTATATTTACTCTTTCCCTATCTTTACCTAAAGCCATCTGATTAACAAGTGGACATCAGAAATTGGAAGTCTCTAAGCTGTACTATTTCCAACGTACAGTACCCATCGAGGTTATTTACATGCGCTGCTCGTTCTATATAATTATTCGGTCCATTTTCATCTACTTAAGAGCCTCCTCACAGATACTCTGCAACCCCGAAATTATCATTTCTAAACACGACGCTGAGAACACGTTTTATTTAATGATCGCTTGGTGCATTGTTCTTGCCACACAAACCACTCGCAAAGCATTTGGGTTGTAAGACTATCTTGTTAGATAATAATGGTCACACAGAGTATCTCAATCGAATCTCTGTTTTGAAATTTGAATACTATGAATAGTTAAGAGTGGGTTTCTTTGGCAGTGTTATATGTTTCTATGCTATTTATTCGCTGCCGATGATTTCTTTTACATTTTTTTCCCCTTCTCGTAAGGTCACCCCTTAAGCTACCATTAATTGTTCCACTGTCATCAACTTTGCAACTTAAGTCTTCCACAGTCATTACCTTTGTATCCTTCATAATAACAGCGCAAATGGAATGCAGTAGAAATCGTTAAGTGGGAATGGTTACACTCATGATATTTCTGTTGGAATAGGAATCATAGCGGGTGTTCTTGTTAGCATTCCCATCATTGGGTCTATAGAATCAGTTTTGCTTCATGATTTGTATGTCTTTGAAAGATTCAAGAGGACTTTTGTAGTTAGCAGTCGGATGGTCCATACCAGGCTTCCTAAGAAAGATTTCCAGGAAATTACGTACTAAATAGCAGAGCTTTAGCGAAACATAATTTTCGGTCTGTCAGAGGTGTTTCCTTCTGAATATACCTAATCGGGGGTTCATTCTTTTCACCCCTTATATACGATGGAGGGTGAAGATGATAGTAACCCCCAATTAGGTAGCATTCACTGATTATCTGGTTCGTCATGGGGTTAATCAATCGGGTTATCTGATTCATGCTTGGCCTCGCACTTCATCCCTGGTATATAATTGACGAAACATAAGATATCAGAGATGAACTCTTTATACAATAATAACAAGGAAAAAACCACTTTCTAAGCCTCAAGGTTTTCGCAACTGCAATAATATGCCCTTTGGACGTTTGTGGGCATATAAATTGAATCAATTGAATAAGAGTCCCAGTATGATGGCTCATGGACTAGACTCTGTACTTCTCTCCATAGATATCGATTGTCGTTGAATAGAGATTTATTATTGTAACGTTGTCTTTTCACTGTCATTACCCAGCCCTGGGCATCGGATATTAATATTTCATGTTGTGTTTTAATAACGTGTGACGAAGCTCCCATGTTAAACTTATTAGTGGTAATCCAAGCCGCCCTCATGGGTCGTAGAATGAAAGCAAGAACTCCATTTAGAGGCTTGATCTCAAAGCTAAGCCGTCTTTGCCTTCAAAAATAGTGAGATCTTTTTGGCTTTAAATAGCACTCTGCAGATTATCCTCAGTTTGTGGGCTCGCTCTTCCCAGTCAGCATGCCAGGTTCCGCAAGCACTAACCTTCTTTACCCCTCTTTACTTGTTCAGGTCACCGCATTCACTTCGAGTGCTTTGCCCAACGGCTACAGTATATAAATGGAAGTGACCAACGAAAAGATCTACAACAATCAGAAGGACTACAATATGAACCAGGGGGCTATGGTTTTATAATTAATTGACCCGTTCGAAGTTGAAATTGAATTCGAGTGTGGTACACTGGCTCCAGATATTAGGTAGGTAGCTGGGGATACTGTGAAAACACGGTGCTTTTGTATTATATCGACAACAAATATTGCATCTACTATCATCTGAATTTTTACTGGATTATTATTGTCGCTAAGTCTTGACATTGATCAGAGCATCCCAGCTCTCCGATCAGAACTTTCAGTACTAATCTTTCTCGTAATCATGAGAAAGAGCTCAGAAACGGGACAGTGTTACTAAATACCATGCTATTGTTTACTCAACAAAGACGCCCCTTCATATCGCACGAGGAGAGTGATTTTTGTGTCATATTCTCCAGATCGGCGAGGTTCATATATTTAAGTCAATGGATACAGGTATCAAGAGTTATACTCCTGCATTCACTTCATTGAGGTGTTTGTGTTTAACTTCACCTCTTTCTTTCGGATCTGTTTTCTCTATGGAAGTTATATTAATATTCGGTCTCAACCTTTTCCTCAATCAAAAAGTGGCTAGAGGCCTCAAGCTTTCTATAAACTGCTCCTCGTGCTCAGCTCTTGTACAGTGTAACTTAGTTGATATGTAAACAGTTTGGCTTGAAGAAAAGATTCAATCTAACGCACTACAATGCACACATTCGTTTTTGATCCGAAGGAAGTAGACTTTCATTCTGGATAATGACCGAGCCCGAAATACTTTGAGCAACAGCTCCGAAAGCAAAATTCGCTGTCAAAATATCCTTGTCTATCAGCTCTGAGCTTTCGATGATCTCTGCTACTTTGTCGTTGATTTGTCGTTACAACATCCCAAAGGAACGGCCATGAGAATACCGGATTGAACGATCGAGCAGAATAGGGGAGCTCATTCAGGACCGGAGCTTTAGATTTTAAAGACATCATCCAGTGATAGTATAGATACCGTGAAGCTTATCTGTTCGAAGAAGTGGTAAGAGGTAGCTATATATACTCATGGAAAATAACTCTCACACTATTGGCATATTGTAAAGTTGGCTTAGATTGCCTTCTTCTCACAAGGAATTGTGAACACTCCTTATTGGTCTGGTATAAACCTACTCTCACGCTTCCACGCTATAGTGAATTGCAATTGCCGTTCCCCGCAGAGAAAATCTCGCTCCATTTATAAAAGTGATCTCTTTTCATGACCTCAAGTCTCTATCAAGGAGAACAAAACAATGGAACTGTGACTAGATAGGGGTGCTCTTCATATTGTCCGCTGAGTATCGCATCATCAATTATCCAAAGTGTCCTTAATCAATATACGGAGTTTGTTCCCCGGGAAAAATCCTTCATTATCAAAACCTATTCTCGTTGTTCTTAGATATTAGTTATTATCGCCATATACCTCGTTGTACCAGACAAGTTTAAAACGAAGCGCGAAACCAAGCATTGTTTTTTCTTGGAAGGTGTTTTGGCCTCAGCTATAACAGCCTTTCTCTGCTCAGATAATCTTTGAACTGTGTATCTCACTTGTCTTTTTGTTTCTACTCCTCTTAATTTGTGTGCAAACACTTCTTTTATAAGCAATCAATCCTAGTAAAATCGAATCATGACCTGTATTCCGGATATCTATCCATTTACCCGCTTCAATGGCCCACTCGCTAGTCTCCATTCGACTCCTTCAACCCTCAAAAATATTCCTGGCTTTGGTATAAAACGTCTCTAATCGAATGAATAATCCCTATAACTCTCCGCAAAGACAGAAACCGACAGCTGTGAGGCAGTCAGACTTTCTCTCAAATGCTGTTATGAGGGCCGTGACTTTATATGCTGTTTGTTATTTCAGTCCAAAGGCTCATCACCTTAATGATGATAGGCCAGATCTCGTCCGGTTTTTTGTCATCGCATGATACCCCTTAAGTGTTGCCATTGAAACTAAGATTAGAATTAGGTCAAGATTATTGTTTTCGAGTCCCCCGGAACGCATTTCTACGCATTCTTGTCAATTTCTCACTCAGAACATCAACAAGCATTCTTATGACTATGAGTCTGGCTATAGAGTATAGAATCGAGTCCAGAATATTCGCGTTTGATTAGGTATCCACCTGAAGAAGTTTTCTGATTTCTGGCAGATGTTTTGCTTTTGAAGGAGGAGGCCCAGGGTATCTTTATATAGCAATCATCTGCTACAAACTATTTTGAATCCGTATCAAGCTTCTTCTAGTTGCCGTCCCAGAAAAAAGTGGAAATACCTCATCGATCTTATCATTCACCTGTCCATAAAACCCAACGATTCACGCCAATACTACCAAGAAATCTTGTGGCTTATTGAAATCAGTATTGAGGTTATAACTTATAAATAGTCCTCATATCCCCTTCCTAGTTTCTAGTATTGCAAAAGATACCCGCACAAACACCTGTGCCAGAAAGATTGTTGTCGAATACTGGAGCTATGTCTGCGTTTCTTCACACCAAAAAGTTCAGAGATGAAAAATCGTGTTGAAGATGGCTTGCTAGTGGATATACTATCATCACATCTTTGTCCATCGTTGTTGTTAATTTCCGCTGTCAATAAACCATTATTCCCTTCACCATGGATCAAACACTCGCTGAGGATACAAAACATCCCCCAAACACTGACTTCCGATCCTCTAACATACAGCACAGAAACTTGCTTCGCAATTAAGAGTTACGGGGATCCTCAGCTAAGCTTATTTCTTTGAAAACATTTGCATAGAAAGATTTCTGGCGTATACACTCTATGTGTCAATACTTTGTGTATTTAAATAACTACGCAGAATCATTCAAGCTCGTGTTTTTCTCGATTTTGCCATAATAATAGGGTGAATTCATTCACAGTTCTCTCACCTCAACCCACTATCTATTATCTCTTCAGTTCTATTCACCGCATACACGACCAGTTCTTCTATATACGCGCTATGAGGTATTCTATCCGGATTCTTTTCAGAAGAGCAGTGTAAGAACTATCTGTCTTCTTTCTGTCTAAGGCATATCTATCTCCTTGAACCCACTAAGAACCTAGATTGCAGGAAGTAGAGATCATGTATCGCTAGATGTCCTAATTGGCGAGTCATATCATTTTCTCAAATCGAGGGTCTTATTTCTGGATTTCTAGAGGTAGTAATGTTTATCTTCTGTGTTGTCGCTGAAGTTTGAATGAGAAGTTTGAATGGTTATTTGGTACTCTTCCCCCAAGCACTGGCGTGATAAAAATCTTTTCGTTTCACAACTTAGACCCTATCTCAAAATAAAAACTGTATCCGGTATCATTCCCTCAAAGTTGATTCTACGAGACTTTTTATATCGACATCAATCCTTTCCATTAACATTGACCCTAAAAGATACTCTAACTGCTTCCCGTGTGCATGCTTAAAGCAAAAGAAAACGTCGGAAAACATCTTTATATACCCAAAAACAGTATTAAATCACGTTCCTGGCCAGACTATTTGAGATATGTTACTTCATTCTCATTCTATGAATCCACTGCAGAACTATTGTTCTTCCCATAAAACTCAGGGTTCTTCCATCAAATAAATAGGACAGAAGTGAACTTGGTTTAAATAATTACTTATGTTGAGTACATTTCGCTCTCAACCCCATCAGGAAACTCTAGTGAAAAGTTGTCCGTGACAACTTGTCACATGAAGTTTCGTGGTTATTTTTACTACCCAAAAGCCATCTATGATCATCATTCCCTTGCCGTCTATTAACATGACCTCTCATCAGCGATTGTCAATCATCGCGCTGTGAAATCGACTCTTCCACCGCATTGCTTCATGCGATTTCGCTATTGATACTGGCAATATATCTGGAGATCATTTTTACTCCGTTGTTCGTGACGCGAAATTTTTCATTACATTGATTGTCAAGGGATTTGGTCTTCTTAATATCAGAAATGCCTTCACAGAAAAATGTCTTATATACACCACTCCCCTCCCCTACTATTTGTAGCACAAAACGTGACCCAAGACTTGATCCCAGAATGAATCACCAAAAACTGCTTTCCTAAACACGATTTCGAGTCATCAGCACCGAATTTTCCTATTTAAGTCTTCATTTTGACCCTGCTTCTCATCCTCCTTCTTTTCCCAACTACAACATTTCATAGAACGCAAAACATCTTCAAGACTTCCAAACTTCAGCTCCGTTTCGCTCCACGAATAAACCTTACCTGAATCAAGAAATAAGACCTCAGCTCCTACACCGTTACTTCGAAAAATTTGTATGTGTTACGTTGTTAGGAATACTCTGAACAAATGCTAATTTGATAGACTCGCGCCGAGATTCAGAAACCGAGTGCATCAAAAAACTTCAACCACCACACTGTCGAGTTTCCAGCTCTTCACATCTATCATGGATGACCCCCATCGAGATGTTTTCACCTCAACAAAGATAGATTACATCCAAGTCCCGCCCGGGCGAAAAGCGACCTCCTCACCCTGTGGAGATGTGATTTTCGGGGGCGCAAAACGTTGCAAGGACCCTTCAGGCTCCAGGTTCATTGTTTCTGGGATCATTTCATCCAAATCACTCTACTTTCCAAGACTAGAATTCAGAACTTCAAGAGAAGATAGACTCTATGTCGCTCTTCCCCAGAAACTCATGGATGATATAGTTTTCCAAGGAAAGAAGGGATTCAGGATGGTGAAAGGTGATGCGACGCATTGTAACCCCCCCGGTGGCGATAGGAAGCATAAGATGACTTCTCAGGTCTTTACGACATCATCTGATGAAATGTGTAATTCCGCTCCAAACGGCTTTAGATATGTCGAGGTTCCACAGTATATAGTATGTTGGAGCATCAGTACAAGAATCTGAAGGAGATGGCCACCAAATATGCTCATCATACTGATGATGGATGTATTGTCACGTTCACTCCCGCAGGGGGAAAGGCATATCCCTTCCAAATCAGGAGTGTGATGACCAGAGTGCAGTATGATCCAAATGATGAAGTTATCTGGTATCATTAGGAATGGGTAGAGTCTCATGGTTGATCTAGCGTGAAGGGTTTGTGGTGATGGTATCCGACAAAAAGATGTTTCAGTTAGTAAAACTCAAGAGGTCATTGGATTGGATCAAATAATCCCAAGAAAGCTTTCTTCTGAATAAAAATACTCGTTGATATTTTACTTCATGCAAATCGCAAAGTATGAATGCTTGAATCATGATGTGGAGCTAAAGCCAGCCATGAACTTAATGGCATAGGGACTCAAAGAATGCAACTTTGCATGTTTAGTGTGTGTTGCTGCTGTTGCATCAGAATCTAAAATTATTGGTAAAATAACTCCTGGCCTCATAAAAAATTTAGAATACAGTTCCCCATGATTCCTGGTTTGTGGCCAATAATCAACCCTGAGTATTATCCACGCGGTATGCGAATTGTTCTCAAACTTTAGCAGCCTGATAACACTCTTCAATGTAGTTGGACAATCTAATGCCCTTTCAGTTTTCCTTCTTGTCTGGTATCGTTTTCGGAGGATTCTGGTCATATTATGATCTTATATCTTGGGACATGATGTTGGGTGTAGATTGAGGTTTCATGCCATGAATCATTGAAAATTTGTAGTGCGAAATCATAGTTCGCAATATCGCAGGTTGTGAATGATGAGATCATTGATCAAGGCCCATGATTGATGTAAGAGGTTAGGAATCCTGCATACTCCTTCACTTCTCCAAAGTATTTCCCCAAAGCACTCTTACAAGCACTCTCACAAGAACTCTCACAAAGCTCTCCACACCCAAGGCTCTCCATTTCTCAAAGGTATTCCCTTGACCCAACAACACCTTATCAAAGCACACCCTTTCTTCAGGATAAGGTCAGAACTCCAACCCTATTAAAGGATAAAAGTTGTTACAATCCACGACCTGTCAATCTGCAACCACAGAGAACATTTCATATGCCCAACATTGTCCCAAAAAGAATGTGGCATCTTGGATACCTCTTGGAAGGAGTGTGTTCTGGTTTCCTGTCTATTTCTTATACCATACATCGGTCGGCCATCTGGGTCCTTACATACCACAATGCATATCAGGTCATTTGTCTCGGCGTCGAGTGTGCCTCAGTGTCTTCTCGGCGCCGAGACAAATACCTTGAAGGCCTTTTTTTATTTTCATAACAAAGCTAGCCATCCACGTTTATAATTGTTTTGCTCATTACAATCTCAACTTTGATCTCTGACCCAACACCCACCCACCATCAAAGTTGTCGCGACGACAACAATTTACACTTGCAAATTACTTCAATCACCTCTCTCATCACAAACAATCAAACTGCCAACATTGCCAACATGTCTAACGAGATTTCTTGGCTTGGACGTGTCCTACTTTTCAAGTGGGTAGGCATTAACATTGACAATGGTTGGAAATTCAAACTCAAGACAACCAAAAACTTCCACAGCGATAAAAAACTGGCTAAACTTCGGGTAAAAGAAGAGAAGCGCTGGAGAAAAGAGGAGATGACACCAGAGGACCCCATGCAGCGCGTTTATGATGATTGGCGCTTAGCCGAAGTAGCGAATCATTTCTCACTACCTCGCAATCGGACTTATCACTTGAATGACCGCAACAACTCCTCCACCAACTTTTCCAGTAATTACTGCCATTACTGCCACCACAACCCGCATCACAACCCTTCTGCTCAACTTTCGTGTTTCCTTTAAAGATGTCTCTCGCACGCGCCATTCCTCGCGCCACTAGCACAATCGTTCGCACACAAACACCAGTTCTCACTCAAACACGCAACTTATCTCTTACCGCAGCCAGAAAATCAGCAGATCATGGAGATCATTACGATCCACCGAGCGGATGGTTATTTGGTGTAAAGCCTGGAGAGAAGCCGGAGAAGGAGGGGTGGGAAGGCATATGGGTGTATGGATTTTTTGGGGCGTGTGCTTTTGGGATTGTGGGTTATGCTGTTAAGCCGGATACTTCGTAGGTTTTTCTTCTCTTATGGTTCTACGGTTATGCGCTCGGGATGGGATTTGAAAGTGAGATATTTTATGGAGGGGTTTGGGGATGGATTGGAGATATTTGGAGGGTTTGGAGAGAGGGGCGGAGGGGCTGTGGCGAGAATTTCAGCAGAGAGATCTTGAAGAAGGGCTTTGCAGAAACTGCATTTAAACAAAAATCACGAATAATTACTAACCACCATCTCCAGGATACAAACATGGGCATTAGAAGAAGCACGAAGAAGGTTAGAAGCCGAAGGGATCTTGAAGGAGCCAGAAGACAAATCATAAAAGATTCATTTGCCTTGAGCAAGCTACGATGGAGAACGGGGACGAAGACTGAAGGATCAATGGGTTATGGAGAAGCTGTACATACGAAGGATTGATTATGGAAGACTATGGACATCTCTGCAGGAAAATTGAGATGTACGGGTTGCACGGAAATATGATGCGTGCTAATAGAACGAAGGAATGCTATTGAGTTTCTTTTCTTTTGTTAAGATGTGTATGCCATGGAATCGGCGCATGTGAGCTTGCTGTGAATTGGATGTGAGGAGCATGGCGATGAGTGCAGTGCAGTGACTCTTGAAGAATATTGGCGCTCGTGATAAAGGACCCGCGTACCACCTCCAGGAACAAAGTCGAGATCTATTCCATCTTGGGACCTTCCTTGCTCTCCAATATCGAATTTTATGCCTGCTATTTCATTCGAACGGGTCACTAAGTAGCCTTTCACAACATGAGGACACAAGGTACAAGTTATGACTAATGTACATCCCATTGCTCGCTTTCTATATCATGCCGCTCTATAATATTTACTCCGTACATATATGGTCTTTAATTAGGTACAACGTAGCTCCACTCATGCTCTTCATCACCATATTGTCTCGACTCGATCCATTCCTTCATCTTCAACGCGATCTCACCAGCTTCTTGGTCTGGCCTTAATCCACACTCGACCAGGTCACCCTTCCATGAGATGTTTCTCACTGGACTTACAACAGCTGCTGTCCCTGCTCCAAATGCTTCTAATAATCTTCCTTCCTTCGATGCATCTGCTAATTCTCTCATCGTATATTTGCGCTCGGAAATTATCCATCCCTCCTTGGTAAGCTTCTCGCGAGCTAAAGATAGAACCGAGTCTCTTGTGACACCTTCCAAAATGGTACCGTCCAATGGAGCGGTAATCAATTCCTTCTGACCTTGCTTGTTCTTGATAACCACAAACATATTCATGGTTCCAACTTCGGTAACGAACTCCTCGTCACCGAATAACCATAAGTTTTGATGGAAACCTCTCTTGGCGGCCTCCAATTGTGGCAATATACATGGAGCATAGTTTGCACCCAACTTCTTGTCTCCAACTCCTCCTGGCCATGCTCTTACCGCATAATCGGTAGCTTCCAAAGACACGGCTTTGAATCCGGTAGGATAATATGGTCCGACTGGGGAAGCAATAACATATAGTAACGCAGATCCTGGTGGTCCAACACCCAATGTTCTTTGAGTTCCAATCATAGTCGGTCTCAAATATAGTGAATATCCTCTAGCATCTGGGATGAATCGTTTCTCCATAGAAACAAATTTTGAGATCAACTCGATCATAGCCGATTGATCAAAGGTCGGCAGAGCAATACGGGCGGAAGACTTGTTCATTCGCTCCATATTCTTAGCAGGTCTAAACAACCGTACTTTTCCATTTTTATCCTTGTATGCTTTCATCCCTTCAAAGCATTCGAATGCATAGTGAAAGACGCATGAGGCAGGATCGAGAGAGAGGTTTTGGTAGGGTGTTATCCGTGCGGGTAACCATCCTTCAGTAGCTGTCCACTCAATGCTAAGCATATGATCTATGAACGGTCAGCAATTGATGATATTAAGAGTTCTCCGAGGAGCTCTTGCCTGTAAATGATCTCCCAAAGACCAATTCTTTAGGAGGAAGGGGTTCACTAGGAGTAGTGTTTTTAGTTATAGTTAATTTCGTAGGGTCGATATCTTGCAGCTTTGTGGTAGAGGCAGCTTTAGCTTGTATGCTATATAATCTCGATGAAGCCTCCCATCGTCTGAACACTCTGGAGCTTGGCTTTGCGAAAGCTGTCCCTCTTGGGAACAATTGACGAAGCATTTTGACCAATTTTCAAATATAAAAAGTTGAGATGAACCTTGGGGTTTCAATCTACGATACTGAGCCTTCTTAAATATATAAGATCTCACGTATGCTTTTGAAATGGTCTTCGGAGTCAAATGGTCGACGGAGACTGAGAGACTCAAAATAAATTTAGATGCTGTGACCACTTCCCGGCTCCGAATCGCGGAGGGTCCTCATAATTTGTACGGAGAGAGATAACCTCTTCGATGTCTTATGCAGCCTTATGTAAGCGATATATCACAAGCTGAAGCCTTGTTTAGAAATTAAATGTTTTGTGTATGATAGGTAGGTATACACAATAATAACAAGACCACAATTTCTCGACCAGTTACGACAATTACATTTAACGAGATCATCAAACCGGCCACTATAAGCTTTCTTTTAATATAATTATAAAAGCTTGAGGTTTCATGCGCAAGTTCGAATAATCTTCTGAAGCGCCAGTGTTGGTGGGAGGAGAGCTGCGAAGATGTTCAGTTCCGCGTTGAAATCCTTCACTTCGAATATAAACTCGAATTATTCGGTATCGTCCACCCCTAGTTCATACTCGGGGCCATGGAAAATATACGACGCGAAGAAGAAATCGACAGGAAAGACTGCTTCAGTCTTTGTCCTCGATCGCAAATCTTTAGATGCACATGCAGGATCCTTGGGAAGGTCGAGTGCATCCTCGATGAAACGGGCGACCGAGGAGGTAATTGAAAGATTAAAGAAAGAAGCTTCGTCGTTGGCAAGGCTGCGGCATCCTAGTATTCTGGAGTTGGTAGAGCCAGTGGAAGAAACGAGGGGTGGAGGGTTACAATTTGCGACAGAAACTGTGACGGCTTCATTATCTGGTCTTTTACTGGAAAAGGATGAACAAGAAAGGGCCGGTGGTATTGGCGGACGCACAAGTCGATATGTCACTGAAGATTCGGAAGGTGGCAGAAGGAGGAGGGAGGTTGAGATAGATGAATTGGAAATACAAAAGGGTCTTTTGCAGATCAGCAAAGCTTTGGAATTTTTACATGATAACGCTGGTCTCGTACATGGGAATCTGACGCCCGATGCTGTTTTTGTGAATGCCAAGGTGAGTTTCATGTCCAAATTTGCAAGTTCTTCAGCTAATAATCTATAGTCCGATTGGAAAATCAGTGGACTTAGCTTTTCAAGTCCACCAGACCATTCGACGAAGGCCTCTTCGATACAGCCAATTAACCTCTCCGAGGTTCTGAATATCGATCCCCGATTACCCCGTTCTGTTCAAATCAATCTCGACTATTGTTCCCCAGATTTTGTCTTAGATTCCAATCTAAACGTTGGAGCAGATATGTTCTCCTTAGGGCTTCTCATTGTCGCTCTATATAATTCACCGCATACTTCACCACTAGAGTCCAATAACAGCGTCTCGGGCTACAAAAGACTATTTAACTCGTCGTCATCGATACCCTCATCTGGCAATAGCTTTTTATGTAAAAAGTCATTGCCAAGAGACATGACTGGAGAGGTACTACCACGATTGATAACTAGACGTCCAGCGCAACGTATGACTGCAAAAGAATTTCAGCAAAGTGCTTACTTTGACAACATTCTAATATCCACCATTCGATTCCTGGACTCTCTTCCCGCGAAGACCCCTAATGAAAAAGCCCAATTTATGCGCGGGCTGTCAAGAGTTTTGCCCTCATTTCCCAAAAGTGTTATGGAGAAAAAGGTCTTGCCGGCTTTATTAGAAGAAATGAAGGACCGGGAATTAATCTCATTAATTCTACACAATATATTCAAGATCATCGAATTGTTACCCTCTGGAAGACGACCATTTACGGAAAAGATCATGCCCAGGCTCAAAGAAATATTTTTGAACAATCCCAAACCTCCAACTGAGCGTGATGCTGCAAAGGAGGCTGGATTGATGGTATTGTTGGAGCATATCCAAGTAATTTCTGTGAATTGTTCAGGCAAAGAGTTTAAAGATGGTAGGATGTTTGTTAGGGACTAGAAGTATTGTGCTAACTGGTTTAGATATCCTGCCCATTGTAGCAATCTCGATCGATTCACCGACGCATGCACTTGTAGACGCTGCGTTACGAAGCTTGAACGTAGTTCTTCCTATTCTTGATTTCTCCACGATCAAGAACGAGCTTTTCCCTGTCATTGCTTCAGTGTTCACGAAGACTAGCAGTCTTGGCATCAAGGTTCGAGGCCTGGAGGCTTTTGTCGTTCTTTGCGGTGGCTCAAATGATCCAGCCTCTAGTAATGATGGTCTTGATGGAATTGGCGGTGCTAAAAAGAATACATCGACGCCTCTCGACAAATATACGATGCAGGAGAAGATTGTCCCGCTGATTCGGGCAATCAAAACGAAAGAACCCGCAGTCGCAGTCGCTGCACTAAATGTCCTTAGGCAGATAGGTACTATAGCCGACGCAGAATTTGTTGCCATGGATATTCTCCCAATATTATGGAATATGAGTTTGGGTCCACTACTAAATTTACAGCAATTCCAATCTTTCATGGAACTTATCAAAAGCTTATCCGTTCGAGTCGAGTCCGAGCAAACAAAGAAACTACAAGAGCTGTCTGGAACTAATGGTTCAAGGGCAAATGGCACGGATGATTTTATGTCTTTTGGTGCCGCCTCAGCATTTCCATCAGCCGCAGGCTCTGATGATCCCGAAATTGACTTCGAACGTCTGGTTAAAGGCGGTATCGGTGCACCATCATCAAGCAACCCCTTGAACTCCGGCTGGGATGCAAATCCCACGAATCCCCAGGCCCATCAACCTCAATCATCAACACAACCCAAAGCAGCTTCCTTCGCATGGTCTACTCCATCACCAACAGCGCCTTCACACCCCACCAACTCTATTAATAATATACTCCGCCCACAGCAAAACACCACATTCCGCACAGTTACACCCGACCTCTCCAGCTTTGGTGCTTTAACACCGTCAGCTACCCAGTTCTCGCAACCGCTTCAACCACAATCTTCATTCTCCCAACCACAATCCTCCTTCTCCCAACCTCAGTCCGCATTTCCCGCGCCCAAACCTTCTACTGTTACTTCCAGCCTAAACTGGAACACCGCCGCCTCAGCCTCAACTCCCAACCCCTGGTCCTCCACTCCCCAGACCTCTACCCTCTCACCCATCTCACCACCTCCTCTAAACCCATCCTTATCTTCAATGAGTAACTCTATGTCTTCACTTTCTATGAACCAGATGAATCAAGGAAGGCCAGCATTAAATAGTTCGCAAAGCGCGAGTTCATTTTCGAGTTTTTCTTTGCCGCCGCCGCCTAGTGCGGGGACTGGGAGAGGGGGAAATTCTGGTGCATTTGGTAGCGGGGGACAGGGGATGGGAGGAATGGGTGTGGGGATTGGAGGGCAGAGACCCGTGGTGCAGCAGCAACAGCAGAAGAAGAGTGGCTTGGATGCCTATGAGAGTTTATTGTGATGCGTGATTTGCATTGGGGTTTGGGTTTGGGTACGGGATAAAGTGTGCTGCTGGATAGGAATGGAGGATAGAACATGGGGTTATACAGGGATCCGGAGTCGTAGAAAAGAGGCTGGTTCTGATGCGGGATGCGCTTCGGAATGGATGGGATGGGATAAAGGGCTAGATTGATCGGGGGTCTTGAAGTGTCTGAAAAATGGGATCTGGCGGAGTTTCGAATGTAAAAGTACATATATACCTAGGTTGAAGGGAAAAGGATAGTTAGCGAGCGAGCGTGGGGTTGTTTGGGCGACTTGCAGTTGAATATCCAAATTTCATCAGAAATGTGGATTTCCACAAGAAATTATTGATTTTTATGAGATGAGATGAGATGGTGTGAATCTTGAATTGCTCGTAATGCTTTCTAAACCTTTCCAGCGCATCTAGCCAAATGATATAGATATACACGCACAAAATTGGGCAGCTCTGATTTCCTTTATCCATCCCACTTTCGCGACTAGATTAATGAATCTATAGTCCCTTCTCCGCGCGCATTTTCCTGAAGAAATCAGTCACTCCGGTAAATACGACGAGTAATATACCTCCACCTGGTCCTAATCTGAGGACCTTGGGTAAGAATCCTTTATATAATGCCGCAAAACCTTCTTCCTTCATCACCGTCCCGAGCGCTGGCCATGCCCAGTTGTATTTTGGTGCTAACCCGGCGACCTTGGGACTATTCTGGATACGCGATTTGACGACATCCATGGGTGTGTTGACGATTGTACCAGTGGTTCCACCGATTGCTCCGGATACCATGTTGATTAACATTTCTTGCTTCTTGTTCTCGGGCTTAGGCATTAATGCCTTGACTTGGAAAATACATCCAAAATATCCGGCGTTCCATAGAATATGTCTCCACATTGTACTTTCCAGTCCATTGTAAAGAGCTAAAGGCCCCTCGGCTTTCACAATCTTGGTTACGCAATCAACCATCCCGGAGTATTTCCCAGCAGAGGCGCGATCTTGGAGACGGATCTTGACGAGTTCGAAGGGGACGACCACGAATGATTCGGTTGCTCCGGCGGTAGCTCCGGTAAGGATCGAGAGGGATTGGTTCATTTTTGCGACGCCGAATATGTCGCGGTAGAACTTTCCCCAGGATTCGTTGGCAGCGAATTTGGTGGCACGTTTGGGGGCTTCCATTAGAATTGGGGCTTCGATTCCGCGGTATAATCGTGAGACACTTGAGATGAAATGTTCAGTAATGTAGATGCGATTGAAGAGTTAGGGGAGGTTGGAGGTACACACCCTTCATTCTTGATAATCTTTCTGAAGCAATCCACCATGCCATTGTAGCCATCTGGTCCCGCGGAGCTGGTTTGCAGTTGTCTATCCTTCCGTCAACGTTATATTCGATGTGCTGGCGTATGAGCAGTTCGAACTCACACTCTAGTCTTCACGACATCTAATGGGTACCTACATGAGTCAGTATGTTGCAGTAAGTTACAGTAGGAAATGCTTGTATTCGCATGAGGGCACTTACATAATAAGAATCTATCGCAATTGCATAAAGTTTAGTCCAAAGAGCCTACCAATTCCGCAGAATGCAAATGGAAACAACTAACTTCAGAAACACCAGCAACCGCACCTAGAATACCTCTATAAGCGTCAATCTCACAATGGGGTGAGGGGTAACATACCAGCTGCGAACTGGTAAACGAATGGAAGAGGCTTTTCCGTGGACATGATTGCGATTAAGGCTAGAGAATGGTTAGAAATGAATATTGTACTCTGCTTCAAAAATTCATATCATATTGATATGTAGAAGAGTCATTGGGTGTAAAACATACCTGAGTTACCTTTCTAAATAATCTGACAGTTGAGATTTCGATCTTGTGCTCTGTGCGACGAACCATCTTATCAACCCCATCTCCACTTCATAGACTCATAGATAGCCGACAATCGGAGTTAACAGATACAAAACACCGAAGTATTAAACACGCTAGTGATATAAAGAAATACAAATAAGGGAAAGCGCGTCCCAAAGTTATCCAAGTCGCGTAATCCATATCAACTCCACATGAGGGCCATTAACATCTCCATAACATCATAACATACATATCTTCATGTACTATACCAATTCATATCTTGTGAAGATATAATGCCTCTTCAAAAGTCTTTCTCAGACACCAATCATTCAGGAAAAGAGAATAATGTATGTACCTATACATTCCACACTTGAAATCAATTAAAAACAAATCATCAATTTATGAACTAATGAAAGCTAATTAAACAAAAGTCTCGACCACACTGGCAGAGAAATAAAAACTATCAAAACCAACAGCAAAAGCCCAAGGTTCCCGTGAAACCATTGAAAGAGAAACCGCCGATTCCTGTCTCGACAACTACGAAGAACATACTTAGCAACTTTCAATATCGAGAACAACCTGGGAAGAAAGACGATTCGAAAAATGTTATAAATCTGTTATCATCGGACGCAGATAGTAGGAATGGCACGCCGTTGAAGAAGAGGCGAAAGAGCTCTTCGAAAGATGAGAAGAGTTTGGTAGAGGATGATGCCCTTGTCGAGGAATCCACTCCTGCGGATGCACCTTCCACACCATCAATGCGGTTTGATCCTACACAAAACGCTGATTTCAAACGACCAGTTATAGCGGTATCGCCAGATGATCGTATAATTTGGGACACAAACAGAGATGGTCAGCAATTACCTGTTCCACGGAGTGGCAATCTAGGAAAGAGGAAGAGAGGCGATTCCGAGAGGGCACAAAGCTCTTCACCTGTACTGGGTCGTTCTTCTCAAACAGATTCTCTTCCTCAGCCAGGGCCAGAGGTAGATATGTGGATGAAATTGGCTCAGAAGGACCACAAACTCTCACGAATTATGGATAATGCGTCGCCGCAATCATCTAAAGATGGAAACACGCCTCGGGGTTTCACAAGATCAAGAAGTCTTGGGAATCCATTGAATCCCAAGAGGCTTAAGTCGAGTAGGATAGGAAAGAACAGAGATATCGATACTCCGGGTTTGATGAGGCGATTGCAAGAAGATTATAGGTCAAAAGAAATTTCTCGTGGGCCTTCAAGCTCATCTCCTCTTCCCGACAAAGGATTATTTCCATCTGAAGTACCGAGTTCCCCTCTTGGCAAAAAAGGAACTGAGAAGAGAACATCGCCTCTAAAAAGGAGACTTCAGCCGCCATCATCGCCAATAAGAAATGTTGAAAATGCTGCTCCTATGCCAAGCCCAAAAAGACCTTCCACTTCCGAATCAGATTACGGCTCTGATGACGGTCTTGACGAAATTGGTGGAATGATACTTACGGCTATTGAATCACAATCTCAGGCTCCTGCGGCTTCATTATCACTACCCCTACCACAAATATACGAATCCCCGAGTAAGCAAAAACCTTACTCTACCCATAAACCCCTCAATTTATCTAGAAACCCAAGCAAATTTAAAGCGGTAGACGATAATAGCAGTGATGAATTTGATGAAGGGTTGGATGATGATGACTTCGATGCCGCGTTTGCAGGATCGGTTCCAGCAGATAATGTAGAGCTCCCGCCATCAAGGTCTAGAGGCACAGCAGTGAAGAAGGAAGAGTCCGATGATGAATATGGCGATGGTATTGACGATTCAGATTTTGCGGCTGCGGAGATAGCAGCAACTCAGTCACTCAAACAATCAGCAAATAGCTTACTGCCTGTACGTCCGAGAAATCCATAGCAATATATTATCCATTCAATGCTAAGAAATGTCTAGTCTATGGAAAAAGTTCGCGCGATTCAAAGATATCTTGTCACCATGATAGATGATAATCAATATGAAGGTTCTAATGGTAGACTGCAGCCAGAAAAGGTAAATAACCCATGACCTATTGCCATGACTTAGCTAACCAGCCCAAGATACTATATCTCCAACCTGAACGCTCCAAAATCAAAAGAATAGTTTATCTTAGAGGCACCTGGATTGATACTCCTGTGACTACGAAAGCCTTTGTTCATGTCATTGGCAAGTTCGATTTACAGGGGGTTTGTGTCATTGACGACAACTCTGGTTTGATTATTCTTCACCCTGATCATCTCATTTCTGCGCTTGTAGTAGCAGATTCTTTCGGATGCACTCGTCGTGCAGTTCTTCAAGATAGGGTCAAAGCCACCGGTGAAGCATCTCCATCAATGCTTTACGGAACAATTCTACATGAAATCTTTCAAGCTGCGATACTTGCTAATCGCTGGGATACAACGTTTCTGGGCGAACTCATCCATAAGCTCGCTCAGAGACATCTCGAAGACCTGTATGTGATCAAGGTTCAAATACCTCAGGCCGTGGAATATCTACATAGTAAGATGGGAGAGTTACAAGCATGGGCAGAATTGTTCGTGTCGTCTCAACCCAAAGTGAGTACAATAATCCGCTGTTCAGTCTATGTTTTATAAGCTGACCTCTTTAGCCTGGAGCCCTAGTGAAATCAGGAAATGGTGATACTGTCGCTATGTGTGTCAGTAACCTGCTCGATGTTGAGGAGCACGTCTGGTCTCCAATGTATGGCCTGAAAGGTAACATTGACGCTACAGTGCAAATCACAATGAGAGATGGAAAGGAGCAACGAGTCCTTACTGCTCCTTTTGAGGTCAAAACCGGCAAGAATCCTAGCGTAGCCAATCGGGCACAAACTGCGCTTTACAATCTCCTCATTTCTGATCGATATGATGTCGAGATTGCCTATGGCATTTTATACTACATGGAAACCTCGGAGACCATCAGAATTCCTGCCATTCGTCATGAACTCCGCCATATGATCATGCAGCGGAACGAACTGGCGTGCTTCGTACGGGAAAAGAATGCCCAACTTCCACCTATGCTGAAAAAGGAGAATATGTGCGGCAGATGCTATGCGAAGAACACCTGCTTCATTTATCACAAGCTGGCTGATGATGGAAATGGTGAGACAAGTGGTATGAAAGAAAAGTTTGATGAAGTAGTCAAACATCTTACTCCAAAGCACAAAGAGTTTTTTCTCAAATGGGATGATCTTCTTACGAAAGAAGAGAAAGATTCCTTAAAATTTCGTCGAGAGTTATGGACTATGCTTAGCTCAGAACGAGAAAAGCTGGGTCGATGTTTTTCGAATGTCATTATTGAACCTGGATCAGTATATGAGGATCAGAATAACGAGAAGATCAACCGATATCGATACACTATGATCAAATCCACTCCAGTACCAGGTTTCTCCTTCATGGATTCTCAAATAATTGTTGGAGAGCCAATCGTCATCTCAGATGAAAAGGGTCACTTTGCTCTCGCCAAAGGCTATGTTACAAATGTGCGCAAAAATCGAATTACAGTCGCAGTCGATCGCCGCTTACATAATGCTCGCATAAGACAACCTAAATTTGATGAGACTAATAATCAGGTCTTTGCTAGTATCATGGAAGTCGCTCCTGAAGGATCTACACCAGCGGATTCTGCTGGCAAGATTGTGGAACCTCCAATTCTCTACAGACTTGATAAGGATGAATTCAGTAATGGTCTTGCTACCGTTCGGAATAATCTCATTCAAATTATGACCGAGGGACCTTTTGGATCACGCGAAATTCGAGGTCTGGTCGTCGATCTCAATGCACCCCGTTTCAAACCACATTCCACGCAATATACACTCAAAGATCGCTCCTGTATCAATGTGGACCAACGTCGTGCTATCGAAAAAGTCATGTCTGCACAGGATTATGCCTTGGTACTTGGTATGCCTGGCACTGGAAAGACTACAACCATTGCTCATATCATTCGAGCTCTTGTTTCTCAAGGGAAATCTGTTCTCTTGACTTCTTACACCCATACAGCTGTAGACAATATCCTTCTCAAGCTTCGCGACGACTCAATTCCTATCTTACGTCTTGGAACTAAAGCCAAAATACACCCCGATGTTCAAGAATTTGCCAAACTAGCCGTTGATCCGAAAGAAACCATGGAAGAAATCCGAAGAGTCTGGCATGATACACCAATCATCGCCACCAGCTGTCTGGGAATAAATCATCCGATTTTCAACGAACGCACATTTGACTACTGCATAGTCGACGAAGCCTCACAGATTACACTACCTGTCTGCGTCGGTCCCATCCGCCTCGCACGCACATTCATCCTTGTCGGAGACCACAATCAACTTCCTCCATTGGTAAAAGACGAAGAAGCCCGAAAAGGAGGTTTAGATATCTCTCTCTTCAAATATCTCTCCGATGCACATCCCCAAAGTGTCGTCTACCTCGAACATCAATATCGCATGAACGCCGACGTAATGGCACTCTCTAATACACTCATTTACAATGGTCGTCTCAAATGCGGTAGCGAATCTGTAGCTACTCGCAAAATCATCATTCCCGATATGGATGCATTAAAATCCCATCATCACACGCCCAGTAGTATTCTAAATAGTACTCAGAAATCCATCTGTTTGGAACCCAAAAAGGGAAGATGTTGGTTAAGGGATTTATTGGATCCAGATGTTGCAGTTGCATTTGTGGATACGGATGGACTTGGTGCTGTGGCAAGAGAGATCGAGAAGGGAAATAGAACGGTTAATGATGTGGAGGCCAAAATCGTTACACAGCTCGTCACCTCTTTAATATCTACTGGTGTCGACCCTACAGAAATAGGAGTAATGACCCATTACCGATCTCAACTAGCCCTACTCAAAGAGGGCCTCCGAAGCGCCAAGGGTGTAGAAATGCACACAGCAGATCGCTTCCAAGGAAGAGACAAAGAAGTCATAGTACTAAGCTTAGTACGCAGTAACGAAGCCGGAAGTATCGGAGAGCTTCTGAAAGATTGGAGAAGAATCAATGTAGCCTTTACGAGAGCAAAAACGAAGCTACTGGTTATAGGCAGTAGAGGGACACTTAAGGGAAGTAGAGAAAGAAGAGACGGTGAAAAACCAGAGGAAATGGTTAGTCGATTTGTGAAGTTGATGGAGGACAAAAATTGGGTTTATGAATTGAGCATGGATCAGTTTATGGGGCATTATTGGGAGATGATAGGGAGTCAGACACAGGCTAGTTTTGGAGTGGGGTCGCAGTCGGTTAAGGTAGAGAAGAATGTAACTGTGGGTGCGGGGAAGAAGAGGAAGAGTACTACTGCCTTGATGGATATTGAAGGGGGCAGGGAGGATAAGGAAAATTTGGGGACGGTAGGGAGGAGTGTGAAGAAAGGGTCGGGGGTTGTGAAGTCTGGTAAACAGACACATCAGCCAAAGAGGATTAAGGGGGGTTTGACGGCTAGTAATGGGAATCTGAAATACGGGACTGTTTTGATGGATGTTTTCAATGATGGACTTTAATTCCTCGATGATCATTTGGGTTTATGGTTAGGATTGCGATTTTATAGGATTATATCATGATTGGGATTTTGGGATGGGGATGGGATGGGGTGGGATAGGCCGCATTGTTCGAGCATAGCGTTTGGGGGAAGGGTTGGTATATTATTTGTACGGAATGTTTAGGGTATGCATCACTTGTAGGGTTATAGGATGGATTGTTTAGGGTATCAATAGAGGATGAAGATAGGGAGAGTGTTTACTCTTTTACTCCACAGAATTTGCGAGGCAGCGTTTAATCAATGTCAGATACTCTTTTCTCGAGACTGAATCGTGGGTTTCCGTTGTAAATTATTGGATGCTTGATCTATGGAAAATTGTGTTTTGGGTAGGAAAGTGGAAAGTGAGGGATGAGACGTTGCAAGCGAAATCGGGTTAGTGTTTATTAGGGTGGAGAATTGAAGGCGGGGAGAGGGGTGATATTGGGCATTGAGTATCGTTTTATGATTTGGAACAATTGACCTTTTCTTTTGGGAGATATGTCATGTTTTAAGTTTTGATGCAAGATTTAGCTGGTAGTGCCACAAACGATGGGTATAGGGGGAAACTCGTTAAGGGGAATGTGGAACATCAACGAGTTTGTATTTATAAGAGAAGGTTCGCTAAAGTACATCTATACGTTTCATATTTCTCCGGGTCCTTCTCAATAACAACACCCGTTGTCCATCGAGATCGCTAGCATCGAGCTCTTCTTCTCTTACCATGATCGGAAACTGTCATGTACTGCTTGCCAGGGTAAAATCGTTAACAAAGTGGCTACAAATTAATTTGTTGGCTCAAATTAATTCTTTGAATTAAAGAATGTACTTACCAGTAAAATTATCCCTAGCTTTGATACTTGACATGTTCTACTAGTACAAAATGTGCTTCTGCGTTGAATGGAAACCTAGATGTGCTCTAGTTGTGTTTTTTATTGACGTCGTAAGGTGTTTCGTGCAGTTTCTGCTTCTGGATGTCAAGAACCCGCATCTATATTCTGGAGAATACTTACTTGTGCATAGATATTCAGCTTGTTATGACTGTACTTGCTTGCTCATCTTCGTCTCCGTAGAGTTTGTCAATCTATTAAATGACCTTGAATATTTAAAGATTTTAGTATGGGTGTTTCTGCTACTTGTCGTTAGGTATGAAGAAGGCTTTTGGAAGTCATAAGTATTGAGTCCGCAAGTAAGATTTAACTTGATAAATGATTCATAATTTCGGTGATGATGAATATAATCTTTCAGAATGAATGCATCTGAGTCACGCTTTTGCAGCACTATATGGAAAGTATTTTAAGTTTGCATAGAGCACGTTGAAACATTAGCCCCTATTGTATTTTGCTCGGTAAGTACATCAAAATGTATATGATGCTCAATAAACACGGAATTTTGGTACTTGAGACTAATTTTATACATCGTCATCCTCAGCGAAATCCTCAGTAGCTGAAGCGATTGCGCCCCAGTCGAACCCACGACGCTGCAGCTAGCTCAAACTATCATCATATTGGCGATCACTATCCTATCAAGAAATTCTTGCAGGGAAAATAACGACTAGAATTATCTTCATAAAAGTTCAATGTTCCAACTTGAGTCAAATAATGGACCATGAATATTCAAGTCTACTGAATGTTCAAGCTTGTATCATTCAAAGATATGTTTTTCAATATTGACAGAATTTGAGAAAGGTCAACGAAGTTTGTATTCAAAAGAATAGTTTAGTTATTCATCACACCAGCATATAGCAATCATCCAACCCTGATCTGGACTCCTTCTACTATTTATGTTCCTTGATGTCTACACCCTAGGAATCATAATTCACCAGAGACTCCTCACCAATATCGATCAACGGGATCAATTTCAAGACTTGAAAGGTATTTCGAACCAAACGAGTAGTACCCTTGTCTATCGCGACAGCAAAGGTCAATACACCATTAAAATACGCTAAACAATCTTCACTGCTTGGCTGACCCGCTGGCCATGGTGCCTTGACAAACTTGAAACCGGTAGGAGCCATATGTTTTGGCCCCATATGTTCTGGCCATATATGTTCTGGCCACATATTTTCTGGCCACATATGATCTGGCCTGGGAATCTTTCTCAATGTGTTGAATTCCCATTTCATATCACTCCCAAATCCCTCAATCTCTATTTTTGTTGGGCGATACTCTTTGCCGTAGGTTGTACCTTGTTTGGACATTCTGAGGAATTTATGCGGAAGTGCGATGTAGAAGTCCGAGTCATTGGTTCCGTACTTTAATTTGCCTAGGTATATGAATTAGGTTTTGATGCGCTCGTTATGCGGTCGTTGACGCCATCTTATTCCGCGAAATGTAATCTTGTGGACGTCGAAGATTTCGCAGGAGACGTTGGGTTTTAGGCTTCCCGCCATCCTTTTCTTCAGTGCTTCTACATCTTCCCCCTCCGCTGGCGGCTTTTCGACGTTGATGGTAGCTAGTTCATAGGAATGCCTGGGATGAATGGAGGCGACCGACCGTTCAATCTCGACTATGTTTGATTTGGGGCCGAAGTCTGTTGTAGTACTGGCTTTAGACATCTTGGATTGCGTTTATGGATTAAGGGACTTGTATCGTACTCGAAGGTGTAAGTGTTTCGTATTCAAATGTTTTGAAGTATAAAGAGAAGAAGGAAAGCAAATCAAGCAGAACCGACCCTTAAATGGGGCGACTTATTTTGCTGTGACTCATGGGATTTCCCTGATCATGATCAAGATCAATATTGAATCGAACGAGCTTTTGAAGATTTCTATTCAACTTGAATAATGACCTATGAATGGACCGTTCTAATTTGAATCATGAATATTAATTTTGAAATTTGATTGAAAGAATCAATCGAACGAGATTTTGAAGGTCCTGTTTGACTCAAGCAATAAACCAAATGGCATTTCAATGCACATATCTTTTGTGAACCCTGAGTCAATAACAGATACATTTAAAGACTTTACAATTATCTTTTGGAACAGAGATCATACCTTGACGAACTTTTGGATTTGGAAATGCGAAGTTTGGTAATGTGTTCATTCGCGGAGAAGGCGCGCGAAAGCCAGGAATCCCGCAGATCGCGTTTCATGTATAATTCATCATAATATCGATGATGCGGGACCCCATTTAGGAGCAATCCTGACCGCATATTTTATAATATCGCAGTTGAACTGGTCTCATGAGAATTCAAACATTGCACACATAAGAGGCCGGGCCTCGGTGACTGCTGAATAAGCGAGCCCCTTAACATCTCACCATCCACAAGATAATTGTCAGATCTTCAAGCATCATCATCATCAACGAACACAAATTATTACCAAATTCCCTCCGAAAGGGTAGTTTAAATCGCCATCCTCGCCAACTCAAGAATCCGAGCCCTTGCAGCCAATGTAAATAAGCCGGGCTCGTACTGGGACGATTGTCATCTCCACCGCGACTCCGATTTCTACTTCCTCGTCCTCATCCTGGTATCCATCTTTCTCTTTACCCTCCTCGATTACCATTTCAGGCTCGAACTCAGACGAGGTGAAAAGTGGTGGGTTGATAGTGTTGGTATTGGTGATAGTCTCCGTGCAGTCGATTGTTGGTGAGGTCGGGATCGTGAAGCCGAGTCCTGGAGAATTATATGTTAGTAATTGTCCTTCAACATCACCGAAGTGAAGAAAAGATAAAAATGAAAATTACGTACCACCTACTACTAGCGAATGCCGGCGAACCCTTTTCATCCCACGATTAAAACTTCCCATTACCCTTGGGAGGGCAAGAGAGTCTCTTCTGTCACGCAGAAGACGTTGAAGCACTCTGTTTGAAGGTTTTGGAGTAGGAGGAAGAGGCTTTTCTTCGGATGAAGGAGTTTTAAGAGGGTTGGATGGGATGAGAATGTAGGGAAATGATTGGTTGCTCGTCCTTTATTTCGGTTTGGGTTAGTAACTCAATTCAATTGGCGGGAAAAAGGATTAAACGTACATGCTCTTCTGCTCAAAGCTGGACGTGAAAGATTTTGAAGGTATTTTTCTGGTACCTGGTGCTTGCGACTTCGTGTCAAAAGATTTTTTAATCTATCAAGAACAACAGTTCACTACGGATGAAAAGAAGAGCAATTAAATTTTCTGAAACGATAGAAAATGATTAGCGAGGATTTCTCGTAAACGATAGTTGAGGGAAGAAGAGTGAATTTAAAAGACGATTAGCAGCAGAAATTATCCAAAATAAAAGCGGCGAGGTCTTCAATGTGATAATATGTCAATCTTCAGTGAATAGCGAATCTGATCAATATCAAAATCCTCGAGAACACGAAGTCAAGCACCACCGAAAGACAGGCCCAGAATTCCATGAAGTAATTAATACCGAAGAAAGCAGCGATATCAGGTGTTGTAATATCAATATTGGCAGCTCTTACATAGAAATCTGCGGTATGTTAGTTCATAGAAGAACAAGTGAATAACTTGATGATATGAAATAATGATTCATACTTTTAATCACAGCTTCGATTCTAGAAGCCCCAAATGGACAGTGGCGTGACACCTTGATGGCGGTTTAGGCGACATACCGATAGTCGGTAGAAGAGCTCAAGTATGATAGGATGCTGGCTCGGCTTCAGGATCAGAACTATAATGGCCTTGAAGTACACTTTCTTAGATGTTTCATTTGTCTGTATCCTTCTTCTCCTTTCGTTGCACGGCGACGGATAACATCTTAATGTACTCTCAATACAACCTGACTCAATGTCTTCATAGCTTGTATCGGTATTCGAAGCGTGGTAGATCTGGGCGTCTGATTATCATTGCGTCACTTGGTGAGCCAGGGCGACTATCCGATTCCTTCATTGAATCAAAAGAGTTGAATAATCCAGAAAGAGACTTTCAAACCAAGCATCCTTGATTCCTTGCACTTTTGAAAAGAGTACGAAGAATTTTGCTCGGTCAGGGCTGCCGAAGCTTCCAAATATGAGAATAAATGAACACCAAAGCAGCACCGTTAACATCCAAAGAGATATCTTCCTTCTAGGCGATTAAGCCAATCGAGTAAAAAGGGTGTTGCTCGGAAGCCCTTTCAATGCGATAGTACGATGATAGATCGAATCTGCATGTATATTAGCTTGAGTTCAAGAATAGGCACTCGTGTTTGGATGCTTATATCTTACAACGTGCGGAAAGCTTGACTGTACGCATACTGTTTCCAACATGCTATATCATAGAGTCAATACTCAACACTGTCCGTCTCTTAGATGGCTTTTTCGGCATCGATTTATCGGGAGGAATCTGGGTTCCCGCCTCGTTAAAACGAGCGAAGAAATGGCCGGTACATCCACAATGCACATATGTTTGATTTCTTTGTCCATGACTACGACCAGTATCATGATCTTATACAACGTCGAGAACACCGGCAAGGTCTGTAAGTTTGTCAATGACTGGTGGAGATACGTTCATTAATTCATCAGCATGTATTCGAAGGTAGTTCGTATCCAACAGAAGACCACTAGGAATGCAAGGTCAGTCAACAATGAAGTGTTCATTTGATAAGAATTCTTACTTGAGAAGTATCTTAGCATTAAATATATATTCGAAGGAGATACGTCCACATGCCGATCTAACAATTGCGGATGAAAAGCAAAACGAATCTTGGATGGGCCTCGAGAACTCATACTTGTTGAGCTTCTGATTTGGTGTTTCTTGCCATTGGCAGCAAACAAACGATCTTCAGTATTATCTCTACTCACAAAAAGCCTCACGTGTGTGGTAAGTAAGACTGCTAAGAATCATACGTCAGCCAGTCATCAAGTGATGGAAGCGGGAGGTTAACTTACCTGGTCGAGAAATGATTCAGATGTAATGCTAAGCAGAAATCTTACTGGTGATATATTAATGAGATTCAGAGATCGATGATTCACTTTGCAATGAGAGATAACTGACGATAAATTGGAACTAGTAATCTACTCATTATATCAATACTCAAGTGATGTGGCATAAAGAGAAGATTATGTGGCTCTCTCCAATACTTGAGCACCCACAACCAAAACACAAATTTCTGCAATCTTGAACATGAAAAAATTCTTTGACCAAACTTACCTATTCAAACCCAATTTAACCAAATCTACACAGTAAAAAGTCCTTCATGACACAAAGAACAAATCAGTTCACAAAGTGGTAACCACATATCCAGCAGCCGCCGGAAAGCAAGAAGGAGAAAGGAAAGGTAATTAAAGACAGGAAATTTACAATTCTGAAAACCTTAAAATATTAAGATACCTCAGGTACTGACAACATAAAGAACATTCTGACATCCAGAGCTGGGGCAAGCTCAAATTATAATGGGTCCCATGTGACAATGAATAAATGTGCTGATTTCTCCACAGTGAAAGTTGCTGTTGAGGGACTCTGAGGGGAGGTTTCGGCCTCGGTTATGAGGGCTTACATTGAGGATTGGTGTTTAGATTTTCTATAGCCAGATTCTAGTCCTCGTTCGATGTGCACCAGGTAGTAGACTCGATATATAGCCTGATATTGAAGGTGCCCAATGGGTTGTATACTAAAATTCAAAGCTTTTTGGTGAGCTTTTCATGTGACCGCTCAGCAACTTCAGCCAACCAATTCACTACTAAAATCAGCTCTTCAAGTCAGGCTCCAGGGTTCACTTAAAAGCCGGGCTTTGACTCGGCAGTGCTGCCTATCCTTCAATACCCCACACCTTCTCTTCATCTCCAGCCTCAGAACCAAAAACTAAGACTCCTCCTATAATAAGCCCCCTAACTTACTCATCTACAAAGCCAACGCCATCAAGTAGCTAAGCCAGCTTCTGAGTATCGATTTTGAGAGATCCGAAATAACCCCATGGAACATTTATTTATATTCTCCCCACACACTGTACCCATCTGCTAACCACTGGTGCACCTATGTATTTCCCTTTCCTCGAGTCCGAGGAACTGTAAGTACCGTTACCCATATCCACCACTCTCTGCATACCCGAAATGATTCCCAGGATTAATTCTTTAAAATCCTAAGACTGTTGATTTAATTCAAGATCCCTACCCAATCTGCCCAGCCACTGTTTAATATCCAAATTCGATCCAAACACTTGGAAAGAAATAAATATCCATTTGACCAACGAATCTGGTGGGGTGGATATAAACATGCATCTTCTCAGCCTTCGCATATTCGAAATAACAGAACATGAGAACGCACTATGAATGAAAGTTGCAAGCAATATCATCGAGGGAAAAATGGTGGACAGGTATATCTCGCTTCAAATCCCCAAACTACACTTCACGACCCCCTAATAAACAATCGCACTAAACACCTTCCCCCTACACTCCCCGAAGCCCACCTTCCCACCTTCCTCCTTCCCACCGTCCTCCTCCCCACAAGTTCCCCTCAAAGTAACCTCATCCCCATCCTTCAGATACTTTCTCGTCTCCATCCCCACCAACCAGATATCTTTGGATCCTCCCCAAGACATCTCAAGTAAACTACCCATTTCCTGATCGCCCTCTCCCGTAATTGTCCCACTACCCAATAAATCTCCCGTCTTCATCTTGCACCCTCCACTACTATGATGAGCGAGCATTTGCTCAAAACTCCATATCAGATTCTTTGCATTAACTTTTCCAATTGTAGTTGTGCTTCCATCTGGTGTGGTGAGGTCTATTTCGAGATTGATATTGAGACCTGTCTCATTGTTCTCTTCCTTTAGATAGTCTAGCAACTCTCCCGATTTCGAGGTTTCAGTCTCCAATTTAGCGGTTCGGAAAGGTGCAATGGCATCTTGTAGAACGACCCAAGGACTAATACTCGTGGCGAAATTCTTTCCATTGAAAGGGCCTAGTGGGACATATTCCCAGTTTTGAATATCTCTCGCGGACCAATCATTCATGAGGACATATCCGAAGATGTTTTCTCCGGCATTTTTGACTTTGATCGGTTGTCCCAGTTCATTTCCTGTGCATAGAAAACAGCCAAGTTCCAACTCAATATCGAGTCGTCTAGAAGGTCCAAATGTAGGTTTCTTAGGGCCAGGAGCCTTGGGATCGAGGATTATTTGACCATTTGGTCGTGTAATTTGCGTTCCGGAAACCACAACCGAGGAAGCACGACCATGGTACCCTATAGGAACATGTGTATAATTTGGCTGGAGTGCATTTTCTGGTCCCTTCAAATATGTGTTAGAATCTGGCACACAGATTCGGTCAAGAATAACAGAAGCAAACTCACTCTAAACATAGTCCCCGCATTCCTAGCATGATTAATCCCCGCGAAAAAGTCTGTATAGTCACCAATTCTCATTGGCAGATGATTCTTCCAATCACCTTCCTTCAGCAAACATTCCTTTTGCACATCTTCATTATCCCTCAATAACTCTGGGTACTCGGTATCCTCCTTAAAAACTTCTTGTATATATTTCCTCACTTCCCGATGTAGGGGTTGCCCTAGTGCTGCGAACGCATTGAGCGTTGGTTCTTCAAAAACAGAGAGGTGATCTTTGAAGGACGGGAGTTTCTGGAAACCCGAAGACTTGGAGAATGCGAGGAGATCTAGGACACGATCGCCAATGCGGATGGCTGGGCGATGGGTCACTTGAGAGTTGCGGGAGGTGATGATACCAAAGGGGATATTGAGGATGGAGAAATCGCTGTTTGGTGGGATACGGACCCAAGACTTGAGAGGAGGCATTTTAGCAATAACTTATGAGACGTCCGAGTATGACAAACTTGTTGGGAGACTGGAGTCTTGTTGGGATCGGAGGAGAAATAGGAGAATAACTTGAGGTGTACTGTATACTGTTACTTGCAGTAAGTAACCACTCCTTCAATTCAATCAAATATTGACCGTACTAACATTTCACAAGGCTGATGTCAAGCTCAAGCTATGCAGAGCTTCCTAAAGCTGGGGTAGAAGGTAGTTAGGTTAGAAGATACCTAGTCTTCGCGGAATGAAACCTTTTTGTGGAGCTGTAGGGAAAACTTGCCGTACCTAAGCTCTGATTGTACACGGGATTAATTCCGTCACTGTCCCTCTCCACCAAATCTGGAGTAATTCCGCGATGATGTAATAATGATACAGCAATATTAGTAAGTACCTAGTACATTCATCAAAACCTCAACCTAGGTATCTAAGACCATGCTAACTCCACCTATCACTCGGTTTTGGAGGCCTTGGTTTAAACCGACAACTTATTTTATTCACAATAACGGACTAGCTGGTCCTGTTCTCTTCTATGTTTGTATAATCGTGGAAGAATATTATCATGTTTGAAATTATGCCAAAATTATGTAGACGAATAGGAAGCCGTAATCTATCCTATACTTTATATATTCTTCCTGATTATTGATATTAATAAATCCCCCATACTAGCGAGCAAATGCTCGTTCCAAGTGCAAACCGATACAAAAGTTTTATATCATACATACCATCACAAACTTATCCACCCCTAGAATAAATTCCTTAACTCCCTGAACAGTTCATCTCCCTGTCCAAATACAGGGCCAACACCCACACCCACACCATCTCCTCCCGGTGTCCCATCAATTCCATTAACAACTCCATATGTAGCATGAGCACCCCCCATTCCTAACGCCGCCTCAAATAGATTCGTCATTTCATAACTCATTTGATTGCCCGTCATGGGACTACTTCCTGTCCCCGTATTCATTCCATGCCCACCCCCATGTCCATTTGTATCGAATCCTCCTCCCAAGCCCGTAATCTCATGACCTGCTAGTCCCGCCATAGCAAGTGCGGCACTGCTGTGTGCATCATCCGCTCCTAACGTACCATTAAGATGATTGTTTGATGCAGGGGACAAACCGAGTTTTGGCGCTACTTGCTTTAAGCCCTTGATTGTTTTCCAAAGACGTTTCGAAACAAAGGATTTGTTGGAGAAACCTTTGACGAGATCCAGTGCCATGTAAAATTCATCGCGACAAATCAAGCTGAAGGTGACCGGAGCATGACAACTTGCCAGAAAGATCACTGCTAAGGCTGAAATGAGAAAGTAGTTGAAGCAGACTTGTTGTACGCGGTATATATCTGTGGTTTGATTAAGATGTGTGAGAGCGCGAATTGTATCTTTTGCAAGCTCGACAACCGTAGACGCGTGCCGAAGATGTTCTTGTATAGAAGATGCTGAATGTAACACAGGGCGATAAATTAGAATACGCATTTGATTGGCACGAAGGTAGAGAAGTATTTGTAGTCGATGAATCGCGCGAGACGAGGCTGGTGGCGAAGAGGAGGTTGGCAGTTGTAGTTGAGGTGGAATAGTTTTCTGCCATTGAACGATTTGGTAGTCTAGATAATCCAATTCTTCAGTGTTTATCGTCGTCGACGGTGTTGGGGTAAAGGAGCAGATTGATCGCCAAACTTTAGATCCAATTCTCGAATAGGCTATCATAACATGTAGATAAGGTACGGTGTCATCCTAGAAATATCAGTCAAGCCATCAGTGAAGGCAGAGGATTGCATACAGGTTCTGGTAAAGTAGGATCAATATCTGAATCTTGTAAAGCAAAAGGCATGCCTGTACCAAAACTCCATCTTCGATCAAGTACGTAAATTGACCAAAAAAGTTTGGTTATAGCCATCCTTTCTCGTCCATCATCCACCACAACTTTGAAGAAAGAATCGCGTCTATGAAGACCTAACTCAATTGACATTCGCGCGACTTGCCCAATTATGCGCCAAGCTAATGCTTCTTCGTCACAATGGAAATGGAATATTGCCTGTGGTCCGAGTCAGTATGTGAGTGGGATCGGAGGTCGTGTGAAGGAAAGTCGCAGGAATTCGCATTAAAAAAGCAATGAATGAAGTTCACAGATGGAGAAAAGATCATTGCACGATTTGCGGAGAATTGGTGCATAGAAGTTAAAAAGTGTGAGTAGATAAGGAGATGTCATAAAAGTGTAAACTGGTGCGCCGATTAACCAAATACAATTGGGATTCATGTGGTCAATTCGGGATGTCTCCAGACTGATACTTCGAGTCATAGCTTTGGCGCATGAAATTATGCACCAAGCAGAATGCCCACACAGTCCTAAATAGATACCCAGGTATAAAATAACGAACAAGTCACCTCCATCAAATAAAAACAAACAGGGCCTTTAGTGTAATTGGTAGCATACTGTGAGCTTGCTGGTCGAGTATTAGCTCCATAGGTGCGGGTTCAACTCCTGCGAGGTCCAATTATATTTTTGTAATTTTTAGTGTTTTTCCTCTTCTATTCTGCAAGGCCTATCTGTTCTTGAAGAGTTATAAATCTTTGGAGTACCTCAATAGATGGGAGCACCTCCAATGAGGGTATGGTTTTTGTGGTCCTTCGCTTATTCCTGATTATGAGCCAAATAAAGACTTGATGAGTTCATGGAAGGATAAGAACACACAATCCTGTCCCACACTCGAGGCTCCGTATGGATTATGGTGAGGGTTATAATATCATACTAAGCAGTTCAATGCAATAATAAATCAGATAGGTCTTGTAGTTTGATGCTAAAACCTGTATCTCCAAATTCTGGTGACTGCGTTGGTGGTTTGAATCCTCCCAAGGTCAATCTACCTTTTGGTAACTTTTAGACCCTTAACTCAATTGAGACCCTCAACCCAATTGTGCAGGCCATAGGAAATTGACTTGAGAGATTCTTTTTTGCAATCCTCTACCCTCAAGCCATTGAATGTGGAAAGAATCCATTCCTAATCCTCATCCACACTTGCTCGGGGTTGGTCCAACTTGACCAATGACAGCATTATGAGATGAAATTTGTTTCCCACCGACCTAACTTGGTAAGGGCAAACAGCAACAACTTTTATCAAAATAAAGAAACTGGCCGGACATACTTGTTCTAAGGTTGACTCACTAGAGCTTTTGACTTCTGACTTTCCATAACTTTTAAACCAACAAACATAAAATGCACAACACAATAAGAGCAACAAACAAAACGCTTTTTAACTCACCACAAGTACCAAAAAAGGCAAGCTTTTAATCTCCACAACTTCATCGTGCAAAGCACGATCAGCAGGCTCCCTCACACTCTCAAATAATCGGAATGCCATATCACTCTGCCCACTTCCTTCCACAATCATTGAAATAGCCATAACCGTTTTCAACATACAAGAATTGATGTCAGTAATCCCTTGGGGATTATTGGAGGTGGCAAGGCCATTCCTCGTGGCAGCATCAATAAAATCAAATAGTGTGGTTCCATGAATGATAAGTTCCTCTATATCCAAAACAGGATACATCAGACCCATTTCTTCTTCATATACCCTACAAAGTCGAATCATTTCTTCTCGAGTTACACTTCTCAGTGGATCTGGGGCTCGAACACCATTCATGTTAATGGATGGTAATGGTCTTGGCCGTGTAGGTGGTGATGGTATCGGTGTAGGATCTTGAGTATTGCTTCCTTCATCTGCCAATCCCTGATATCCCATATTATGAAGTGTGTTTTTGGCCACATCTAATCCGAATGCCGAGCTGGTCGGTCCACGAAATGAAGGATGTCTCGGTACAGGTTTATATCTACTCATGGAAGATATCGTCTGATTCGGCGATTGTTGTGAGATTGACATTGATCTTTCTGATGATTGACCAAAAGGTGTGCTGCCATCACCGCCTCCACCACCTGCGCGCATAGAATTTAGACTCGCATATAGATTATCCACTTGTTCTTGTAGTGAGGCAATTTGTGAGTTCATTTGACGGAACTCCTCTGAATCCTTGAAGCCATTGGTACAGCAATTCGGAGCGTATTGGCATTCGAGGCTGAGATTTCCGCATCGCTGACATGGTGTATTTCCATTACATTTGATCTTCCTCCGTTTGCATTCATTGCTATGAGATGAATGTCAGTATCAACAAAACCTCATGCTCCAATCTCAGGGGGCAAGAATTTCTGCAAAGAGGTCGCAATGTAACAGATGGTTGTTCGGGCGCATATCCACCAAACCACCAAGAGGCAATCAAACTTCCATCTTCATAAGCACCAGCATACGGACAAAGATGAACAAGAAAGGGGTTTGAATCCCACTTACCAAGCGATAGATATATATCTATTTCTCTTAGCCCTTGTATGTGGAGCCCCTTCTCTATCCTTTGAATTTCCATTTGTTATTAGTTCTCCTTCACCAGACATGCTTTTTCTCTTCTTTCCGCCCTGAGCCCCAGTATCCGCGGGTGATTCCGAGGACTGTTGACCATTCATATTATCAAAACCTGCGATCGTAATGGGTGACTCGGCGAGATATTTCAAATCAGTAGCTTGTGATTCAAGTATATTCATTATCACATTCAAAGTAAAGGAGTTGATTATCTTTGCGCATTTGGCTAAGAGATGTTTGAAGTAATTAGTTGGTGAGATTTTTTGAGGGTGTTGACTCTAAACTGGACTAATACCCAAGTAGATTTTGCTGAAGGATCGGCGATTTATATGTCCGGACTTCTATTGTCTGGGGGGAAAACACTCATTATGCTCAAATGAACAAGGATTTATTTAAGGTTTGGTAAGGGGGTGATTCACGTGATAAAGATTAAAACTGTCTGAATTTTGGGTTTCTATCTGGAGTCAAAGGATTAATAAGATTAACTTGAATAATATACAACTAAGGGTCAAATAACACAATGTCAAATTTCCATTCAATATTCATATACATTCTTTCTTCTTTACTACCTACTCAATAAGGAAGCTCGATGAAAACTACGGCATGTTACCGTCTAGCTTAGATAGTTTGAACAAAGCAAAAACCAAAGAGCTACTAACCCCCCGAAACACGGATATCTCCCAAGTTACTGTAGCTTTGGGCTGAGTAGTTTCAATACTTGAACACCTTTGTGGATTGTTAAATGACTGCCAACACTCACGGCGGGAATTCCCATATTATTGATGGGTAGAGAGCGGTGAGCTCTTAGTTTTGAGCTATTGTACCTGCTGTATTAGCTGTTGCTCGTTGGTTCATTTCTCGTTGGCTCGTTTCTCTTGGAGCCAATTGATATTTTCTATCCTAAGCCATTTTTCTTTCCGCTTTTGTGGTGCGTATGAAGTCATATTCTCATCCTCAAGGGGTTCTTTATATAGAGGACTCGGGGTATATGGAATTAGCCTAATGGGTGTCGAGAGTTGTTGATACTAGTAGTATCAGAGAGTGGCCTTCCACTCCACCCAATAGCCCAGTAGACTTCTATGCAATTTAGCCCCCACTATCTTCCACATCGCAATCCTAGGGCATAAAAGATGAGACATCCTCTCCAAACCTACAAGAACAATCCTTTCATGTTCACCTACGCAGGCAATAGGGGACCCTAACCACTCTTCGTTCCCATCTCATAAATGCTCAAATCACCATATCACCTATACATCTATCTCATCGTTATGACCTAGTATCCACCTCACATTTCATTCATATACTAAGCCCTGCGGAAATGACAGCATTGAACCCCCTACTCTTATCATTGAAATCAGCAACAGTAGCGATTATGAGAATAACAACATCTGTTCTTCCTCAATAACGCTCCCTAACATTGCCCAAATGCCCAAACCCCGAAACAGATCACCGAACCTTTTCCTTCCATGTACATCAAAGCAGCTTAATTGCCATTATCAATAAAGGTACCATCCACCCCATATTCCTCATTTTTCAACAAGATAGCACAACTGCTCGCATTCACCATACATAGCATCGATCAAAATGATACAAAACATCACTTTTATACTCATCATCTGCCCCTATCTTCACGCTTTCCATGAAAACAAAGAACGATTAGTCTCGAGAACAATACCCAGTACCTACTTCCTCACCTAGCGCATGCCCATCCTTCATTTTCCTTTGCATCAACACTCTCGAGTCTATGTATTATAAAAGAACACATGGATTCTACAGTTCGATATCAAACACATGGCGAGAAACTTGGCCAATAGTCGATGTCTGGTGGTATACATATCGATTTTAGCAGCACAAGCATACGATCAAGTGACATCAAAAATAGATTCTCAAATACATAAATATATATGCATAATCTTTAGAAAACCCAAAAAAAAGATGGCGATAGCGAGATAAACTCAACTAATATCTCACAACCCCTCCCTCGAACTCAAAGCAACTCAAACTCCAATCACGCCCTCTACCTACACACTTCACTTCACTTCACTTCACTTCACTTCACTTCCCCAATCATGAAACCAAACCGCAACCCTAGATCTTTTTCGCAGTTACTCGCAGTTTCTCATAGTTTCTCGCAGTTTTTCGCAGTTTCCCATAAGTTTCAAAAACCTCTACGCAGAGGAAAACCATATCTACTTTATCCCTTTATCCATTTACCTATTTCATTCATTCATTCATTCATAGCCTTTCACCAACTAATCCACTCTATGACCGGTATACTCTTCAACCAAATAACATATCCAGGACCCCCTTCCTCCCTTCTTTCCTCCCTTCCTCCCCAAAATCCTCCCCAAAATCCTCCCCAAAATCCTCCTCCCATAAACCCATATCCAGCACTTCCAACATCCAACATCAATCAAACATCCATCAAACTTCCATCTCCACTCTCCCTCCCTTCCTACCTAGGTATGCAATATATTATCCACCCAATCATCTCTGCACGAGAAGAGAAGAAGAGAGAAGAGAAATTTGTATTTTGGAATTTGAAATTTGAAATTTTCATGAAACGGGAGAGAGGAGAAGGGAGTGGAAAGGGGAGAAGAAAGAAAAGGGAGCGGAATATATACATCATACAGTACCCCAGCAATTACTTTCCCACCCCCGCCACCCTCGCCCCCCTCGCTACCCCTAACACTATATACATAAGTAGCCCTAAGCCTTAACTAGTGAATCGAAATGTTTGGACCTGACGAGATTTGGGCAGATTATAAAGTGAATACCTACGGTATTGAATGAATTTGAAGATTTTTTTGTAAGATTAATCCAATTATTTCATTAAATCCCAAGAAAAGAAAATTTGTGTAGCTAATTATGCATGCTACATAAAAGCAGCGCTTGTCTGAGAGCGTGTGCTGATTTCTACGACGCTTTGTTGCGAGTTGAGTCATGATGCATGATGCAATGAAAATGTTCACGCGGGCGGACTTTCCTTCCCATGAGATAATCATCTCTCATCATTCCAATTTCACCCTCCCCCTTAACCCCCAACAAATTCAATTAAGATCCTTAGTCCTCTCCTCCGCCTCCGCCATCCACTGATGCAACTTTCCCTCATCTCTCACCCTAAACCCCACCTTGAACGGAAGAGGATCGGTCGTCAAACTCGTCTTTACAGCATTACACTCCAAGGCATCCAGGATCGGTCGATCCTGTGGATCTTTCGGAGCCACAATCTGAAAGGCCGTGAACAATCTAATAAAAGCCGTGAATAATTCTCGATTTGCAAGATGTGAGCCAGCACACATGCGGGAACCGGCGCCGTAGGCATAGTGAGGAGTGCCATTTCCTTCGAGGTTGTCGAGGTAGCGTTCGACGGAGAATTCGGTGGGTTGTTTGAAGTGCGTAGAGTCGTAGTCGGCGGCCCATGCGTTCTGAGGGTTTGTTAATGGGGATGTGTTGAGAGGGGGGTGGAAGGGGCTTACCATGTAAAAAGTTGTGCCGGCGGGGACGGTGGCACCGTTGTATTCAATATCTTTGATACTAGTTCTTGGTAGACAGATAGGAATGACGGTGAAGAATCGAAGAACTTCTCGGACGAACGCGGTAACATATGGGACTTTCTCTTCTAGAAGACAGCGCTCCCATGCATCCCCGTCGGGGTAAACTTTCATGATTTCCTCATATGCTCGCCTTTGGATTTCTTGGCCATGTTCTGATGATAGGTATGCAATTCCCATGATTAAGTTACCAGGAACTGTATCGAGACCGGCAGATACCATAGTCAAGCAGATAGATTTTAGTTCATCTGGAACAGTCAGTACACGAGAATACCTCCGATACTTAGCTTGAAAACTTACTCTCATTCAACTTCGCATCCGGATCCTTGATAATATTTCCAGTAATGCAAGGATTATCTGTACCATCGGCAATCTGTTTCTTGAGCTTGTCCAATAAGAAGTTCAAGTACTTGTCTCTTCTCTCTCTGTATTCGATAGCTTCTTTGTTTGACTTGGGTAACAATCTCAACAAAGGGATATAATCCTGCCAGTTATTACTTGTAGATCTGAAATTGCTAACAGCTCTTTCGACATCACATATTTCCTGAAGCAAATCCTTGTCCCTCTTTTCATGAAGTCTTGATCCATAGTTCAATGTTAAAGAAGTATTGAGAGCAAATCTTTGGAAGTAAGAGATGGGATCGATATCAACCTGTCCATTCTTACTATCATCGAGTAATTCTCTGATAGAAACTTTCGACTCAAGGTCGATGATTGGCATATAAGATTGAACAGCTGGTCGATTCAAAGCAGTAGCTGCAGCCTTTCTTCGTTGTTTGCATGACTCATCCCATGGAGAAGTACCAATAGTGAAACCTTGCGAGGTAGAAACCACACTATGGAATGTATGAAGAGTAGGACGTGAAATTAAAGCCGATTGATTAGTGACCCAAAAGTGTCGAACCGAATCAAAAGTATTAACAAATACAATTCGCTATTGACAATCAGTATAACATAACATTTACGCGGAATCAATGATATGCCTTACCCTATTTCCTAATCTGACTTGGAAAACCGCACCATACTTCTCCGCCAGTTTCTTTGCTACTTTTGCATGACTGATACCAAATTCTAGAAGACTTCCGAATAAAGGATATCCAGGTATTTCAGGTAGATCCTTAATCTTTGGTGTATCTGTCCTATTAAGATATCGTATAATGAAGAAGATAGCAGCGATAATCGCAATGCCTATAGCTTGATGAGACATTGTGACAAGATTATGCTGACGAGGAGGAGGAGGAGGAGGAGGAGGAGGAGGGGGAAGGGGAGAATGAGTGAAGTGAAGTGAGAAAGAAAGTCAAGTGTACGAGTAGATGGAGGTAAGATTGTAGGAGATGTAACTAGTTGATATAGTTGATATAGTTGATATATAAGATTCAATTCCAACTAAGACATAGTAGGTCCGGCCTCATCTAATATAATCTAACTACCCGGAGTAGTATTATTCAGGAAGTCGAGAACGCATCTTTGCATCTTTGCGGTAACCCCAGATTTCTGTAACCTTATTCCGCGCGGGTTCCCTTCCGGATTCCCTTCCGGGATCCCTTTCCGTACCTTACTGTAGTGAGTACTGAGTAGTACTAGATATGGGTATGGAGTATGGAGTATGGAGTATGGAGTATGGAGATAAAAAAAAAAAAAACTCAATTTGATATATTGAAGAGGAGTTTTGAAGCAAATCATCAAATAACAATCAATCATCTGTCAATAATATAATGCGGAACAAATTCCGTCCATATAAGATGTTGATGATGAAATTCAACCCCCGCATGCGGAATGTAGATTCCGATTACTCCGTTACATATATTGCATACGGGTTATACAAGTCAAGTCGGGGTTGTACGCGGGTCAAGAAAGAGCTTCATGAGTTTCGTCTTTGACAGCCGAGTATGAATCTTAGGTATCAGTAGATATTTTTAAATTAAATATTAAACAATAAATAAATATTCAAGAAGGCTTTGGCAAACTTGATTCCAGACTTACTTGTAGTTTGATTCCACTCTCATCTTCTCATCTTCTCATCTTCTCATCTTCTCATCTTCTCATCTTCTCATCTTCTCATCTACCAGTACTCTAAATTCATCATCTTCCTTCAATATGCCTGTCACAAACTTTAGTACACCGGAGAAGTACAAATATCAAAATGGTTTCGGTTCATACCATGAGTAAACTTATCCTCATCCCGTACCTCCATTTATCTATCTAACATTTTCGCAGGTCCGAAGCTGTCGCAGGTGCCCTACCAATAGGTGCCAATTCTCCTCAAAAGCCTCCTTATGGTCTCTACGCCGAGAAACTGTCTGGGACAGCATTCACAGCACCGCGACACGAGAATCAACAATCATGGTTATATCGTATCCTACCAGCTGCATCACATCAACCTTTTACTCCTCGCGAAGCTGCATCCTATAATACGAATCCAGAAGGAAATAAATTATATCAAATACCAAATCAATTGAGATGGGACCCATTTGATCTGGATGAGACGGTGGATTGGGTCCACAGTTTGAAGTTGGTAGCTGGAGCTGGCGATCCAACATTGAAGCATGGAATTGGAATCTTCATATTCGCTGCTGGGAAGAGCATGGTCAAGAATGAAGCATTCTATAGTGCTGATGGAGATTTCTTAATCGTGGCACAACATGGAGTTTTGGACATTCAGACAGAGCTCGGAAATCTTCTGGTGAGACCGAACGAAATCTGCGTGATTCCTCGAGGAATCCGATATCGAGTTGAACTACCAGATGGACCTGTTCGAGGATATATCTTGGAATTATATTCGGGTCATTTCCAACTCCCGGAATTGGGACCGATTGGTTCGAATTGTTTGGCAAATGCTCGGGATTTCCAAGCTCCAGTCGCGAACTTCGAACAAAATACCGATGGCCAATTCAAGATTCTTTCAAAGTTTAATGGGCATCTCTTTGAGGCCAGTCAAACACATACACCATTCGACGTTGTAGCTTGGCATGGACTTTACTACCCCTATAAATATGATCTCGGTCGTTTCAACACAATCGGCAGTATATCATTCGATCACCCTGATCCAAGTATCTTCACCGTTCTCACTGCTCCCTCTAACCACGTTGGTACCGCCATCGCCGATTTCGTAATCTTTCCTCCACGCTGGCTCGTAGGCGAAGATACATTTCGACCCCCTTGGTATCACCGCAACACCATGTCAGAATTCATGGGCCTCATTGGTGGCGAATATGATGCGAAAACAGGAGGAGGATTTCAACCTGCTGGTGCTTCTCTACATAATATCATGTCGGCTCATGGACCTGATGCAGGCACTCACGAGAAAGCATCGAATGCGCCATTGAAGCCTGCAAAGATTGGTGGGGGAAGCATGGCGTTTATGTTTGAGAGTTGTTTGATGGTAGGGGTTACGGAGTGGGGGTTAAAAAAATGTAGGAAGGTTCAAGAAAATTATAATGAGGAGAGTTGGACGCCGTTGCCGGTGCATTTTAGGATTCCGGAGGGGGTCGAGAGGATTAGTCATTTGGTTTAGGGAAATTGGAGGGGGTGATGGTGCGAAAATGGAAATGGATAAAGGGGCACTGCCGAATTATACTTGAGGTATTTGGGTAGTAGTATTATTTATATAGCATTTTTACAACGGGTAATCACATATCATATCATCATATCACACTATACCATACCAGGATGAGAAACAAAAACATCTCATCCATCTCATCCGTCTCATTCATCAGTCCAAAACACAAGTGATGCGACTTCCGCAGTCTTAACTTTACATATCCCATGTCACACTACATAACGTGATATACATCAATACCCTCACTCGGTAGTATATATTGACTTATACTTTATACCCTTTAGGATATACCCTGTGGATTTGGAGGCCGCCGCTGGGGGGTATGCGATAGGATGTTGAGGGGGGAAGGAAGGTATTGGAGGGGAAGGGGGAAGGGAAACGGAAAAAGAAATGGAAGTAGAATAGAAAGGTTAATGTAGAGAAGTGTAAAGGGTATGGAGCGAAATGAGAGGTGCGGATTGGGGGAAAGTAAAAGGTTATATTTTAGGCCTAGGCCTGGAATACGTCCGAAAAAATTAACTTTTGCTTAGGGGAGGGGAGGGGAGGGGAGAGTAAGGAAGTTTCGGGAAGTATGGGAGGGGAAGTATAGGAGGGGGAAAGTATAGGTATGGGTATGGGTATAGCCTATAAGAGTTGTATATCATAGTAAGTAGATACCTAGACCGTAGTATTTAAGAGGAGTATCAATGTAATAAATGATACCCTACCGTTACAATACCGGTACCCGTTATATGAACCAGTCGGGTTGTAGAGATGATTGATTGATTGATTGCGTGGTCGTAACCTTGTGGCTGGGGATAAAATACCTCACTTCACTCACATTGACATTATTGGTGATGATCTACTCGCTGGCGCCAGAAATAAAAAAGTTTAAAACATCATATCTCTCAATGAAGGTTGGATTGGATGATTCATGATTCACTTTTTACCCCTCACGCGAGAAACCAATCGAATGTTTGTACAACCCCTCTTTTTGTTTTGATATGATGCTTAATTAATGTATACGTTTCTGTTTTTGTATTGAATTGAATTGAATTGAATTAGATTCAAAATGAATCGTACTTAATGAATTGATGATGGAATAAAGAATCAAAGTGATTATCATATCAGAACTTGACTTATTAACTTAACTTAACATGACGTGACAAACAAAGTCAAGGTCAGCAGATTTTCCAATGGGCGAAAACCTGGGGTATGACCCCACTTCCCCGGCTTTTTTTAGTGTAGTAGCTAGGTGCGGAGGATCGGTTCTTACTTACCTAGGCTTTACCCGATAAGGGAGTAGTTTTTAGAGCTAGACTTATTTGAGTGTTAGATTATATACCTAGAGGATGATACCACATATGGAATCGGATGATATGAGATGATATGAGTGTGATCTGAATGAAGTTATGATATGATATGATATGATCTGAAGTATGATATTGAAAAAGTATAATTTGAGGGGAAAAGTCTCGTGAGCAATTGAGGAGAGGGGAATATACTTTTGACGAATGAAAATGATGAATTTTGATGTACAAGTTTCACTACCTACTTGAGTGATGTACCCTTATGATGATTCATACTTTATTAGGATTTGAATGGCTTGTTAATAAAATTATAATTATAATTATAATTATTACCACTTTACCTTTTTACCTATTTGGTGGTTCGGATAATTAAAGGATCAATCACCTGGTTGTTGCGTGACCCTTAGTAAGTAAGTAGTTTCCCCTCATTTCAACTTCTAATAACCTCCTCCTTCCCTTCCCTTCCCTTCCCTTCCCTTCCCTTCCCTTCTTCCCTTCTTTGTTCTTCACACACACATACACACTCACACTCACACTCACACTCAAACTCAAACTCAAACTTGTCGTACCTGAATTCAATTACACCAACAATCAATTTCAATCCCACATACTTCATCTTTTCTTGATATAAAATCCATCCATCCATTCATCAAAGAAAGAAAGATTATCTCTCAAACTACAACTACTTTCTTACCTATTATTTTCTTTGTCTCTCGATATTTTGATCGTGAGATATCGTAACATCTACTCTTTTACTACCTACTTTGAAGTAAAACAATCAACCCATCAATCAATCAATCAATCAATCAATCAATCAATCAATCAATCATGTCTGCCGATACAGCAACTCAACCCATCAATACAGCAAATTCTACTAAAGATGCTGATCCATCACCTTTGACCAAAGTCGATTCTGCTGTTCAAGGTTTATCAAGTAGTCCTACTGATGAGAAGACTACGAAGCATCGGAGAACTAGTTCGAGTGCTCCTGGTGTGTGGAACATTAATGACTTAGGTATGTATCTTGTATCTTCCCTTTCATCTATGAATATTTCTTTGAATATCTCTTTGAATCATGATGAGAAGATACTAATGATTCAAATAGAGAAAGAGGGAAAAGAACTAGAGCTTGCGAAAGAAACTCAAAAGCTGAACTGGTACGTACTGCATATACCTCACTTCATCACACGCAGCCTTATATCATCAACATATCATGAATTATGACTGATAAAGAATTTATTTTATAGGCGTATAAACAAATCACCAATGGCTCTTGAGGATCCGGAAAAGGCTTACCTGAAGAAATTTCTCACTTCACCACCGGTCAAGAAGATTGACTTACATTTCCCTCTTGGATTGGAAGTTACGGCGAGAAATATGAAGGGTGTTACTATTAAGGATGCATTAGATGCCATCTACAAGCAATTCCGAAAGAAGGTACGTTCATTCCCCCTTTCATTTCCCTTCAGAATCTCTCACAATCCTCTTCATCTGCCACCTTTCCGAAAAGTAGCTAACTAACACATCTGCAACATCAGGCCGATGATGAATTAGAAACCCCAGTCCTAGCAGGTTTCGAATGGGACAAAGAAGAATCATGGACCCGTCTCATCGTCCACTGTAAGAAGGAAGGTGCACCACAACCCAAGAAGAAGAGCAAGAAGGCCGGTAAAGAAGGAGAAGAATTGTAGATGTCTACAATTCCTTCAACTTCACCATATCCCTTTTGCCTACTCGTAAACTACACTTGTTGTTCGACTAGAGCATTGATGGCGTGCGTGATTATGGATGGATTTTATTTGCTTTGATAAGGTTATTGAATTTGCTTGGGATATGATGGTATGGAATTCTATGGATGGTATGCAAGGTATGGCTTTCGGATATGGTGATAGGTGCTTGCGATGACATTCCTCTCTCTCTTTTTGCTATCTAAACCACAAGGTGATATTGAGCAAGCTGTCACGCTTCATGCTCGGAGAAATTAAAGTCAAAGAAGCCGTTGAAGCGGCTGGTGGAAACTGTATACTATACTTTACTTAGTCTTATGGATGATACTAGCGTGCGGATATAGTGGAAGACTTGGGATTAAATGGCAAAATACATTTTCTTCTCTAGGATTTTGGTGTGTTTTTTGTTGAGTGGTTTCTTGGTTGATGGTATCTGGTCTTTGGTGTCTGGTTGTTGATGTTTAATATCTAACTACTAATATCTAGTATCTGGTTCTTAATGTTTAGTTGCTAGTATTTGGTTGCCGGTATCTAATTGCTAATATTTTGTTTCTGATATCTGGTTAGTAATATTTGGTTGCTGGTATCTGGTTGCTAGTATCTGGTCTTTAGTTTTTGGTTTTTGGTTTTTGGTTTTTGGTTTTTGGTTTTTGGTTTTTGGTCTCTGATTCCTAATTGCTGATCTCTAATTTCTGATCTCTGATCTCTGATCTCTAATCTTTGGTATTTGGTATTTGGTATCTGGTCTTTGGTTGCTGATTGCTATTTTTTAGTTCCTGGTTTCTGGTTTCTGGTTTTTGGTTCCTGGTTTCTGGTTTCTGATGTTTAATTGTTGGTATTTTATTATTGGTATTCTCTAACTTTAAATAAGTTGTGAGTTTGTAAATTGTAAGTTCTTTCACTTCTTATAGTATTATTTATCGCTTTAGGATTTTTATTATTGCTTTAAGATTCTTATTATTGCTTTAAGATTCTATTTATTGCTTTAAGATTCTATTTATTACTATAAAATTCTTATTATCAATTTAGGATTCTTATTATCGCCATAAGATTCTTGCAAGGACGGGTATATATACGTATGCATGAGGGTTATGGTCTCAAGGCTTAATTTAATTGGGTATAAAGATGAAGGTGGAATGATTCACTTATGAGGCAAATCTTATTATTAAAAGGGTTCCTGGATGTTCTATTGATGAGGGTTTCATTGATGGGGGTTTCATTGATGGGGGTTCTATTGATGGGGGAAGAGGCCCCCCAAATGAATTAAAAAATGGTATTGTTGGTTATTGGGAATGCTTGGAAGGTTTAGTTTGGCTTGGTGTGGTTTGGTTTGGTTTGGTTTGGTTTGGTGGATGCTGTGGTGTGGTGGTATGGTGGTGTATTGGTGTGGTGTAGTGGTGTAAGGTTTCAAAGGCTTTATTGTTTGCTTGCTTTTGTGCTTTTTGTGCTTTTGTGCTTTTGTGCTTTTGTGCTTTTGTGCTTTTGTGCTTTTGTGCTTTTGTGCTTTTGTGCTTTTGTGCTTTTGTGCTTTTGTGCTTTTGTGCTTTTATGCTTTTGTGCTTTTATGCTTCGATGCTTTTATGTTTCTAAGAATAGGCGTTGTGAAGGGCATTGTGAGAAGGGTGTTATGGGGGAGTTGTGGAGGGTTTTGGGGAAGGTGTTGGGAAGGGTGTTGGGGAGGGTGTTGGGAAGGGTGTAGGAGAGTGTGTAGGAGAGTGTGTTATTGTTTAGGGATAGTATGGTTTTGGATGTAAATCTAGATTTGCAATGAGGAGGGAATGGGGAAAGAATAAGAAAGGAAAGGAAAGGGAATAAGGAGGGAATAGGAAGGGAATAGGGAAGGAATAGGGAAGGAATAGGGAGGGGGTATGGATGTAGAAGATCGAAGATAGTGGATGGAGGATATAGAGAAGCATATAGGGGAGGATATAGGGGAGGATATAGGGGAGGATATAGGGGAGGATATAGGGGAGGATATAGGGGAGGATATAGGGGAGGATATAGGGGAGGATATAAAGGGGTGAGATGATGAAGTATGTGGTGGACTAAGTATGTGGTGGACTATGGGATTTGAGACTTGAGATTGGGATTGAGTGAATAGATAAGAAGAAGTTTCATTTTACAGGCGG
>NGKJ01000001.1:529626-549626 GCA_002162495.1 Myriosclerotinia curreyana
AGAAATTTGCCGTGTCTTTCATCTTCTACTGCTTCCTGTTGGGAAATAGGAAGAATAGAAGAAATCGCTCCTAGTATAAAAAGGATGTGATTCTTACAACTTTGCAGCTATATCTTATCTGTGGCATATAATAGAATATGCATATTGTTTATATCATAGGAGAAAAACTTAATTATGGTAAGATTACAAAGTCTAGTAGTGGTTTTCTGAGCAACGGTGGGAGAATTTTACGTGCTGAGAAATTTGATATAATACTCGCCCTGTAATTTCTATATTAAGCAGTTAATTTTGATTTCAGGGATTTGTTTTAATTATACTAATGATAGGGATGGAATTATTTTATCACCAGGCTCTCACTTTTTTCATCGGTATAAAATTCACCTACCAGGGGTACATATTAGCCAGCTTTTCAGAGTACGTCACAAGATATCAAGTCCGTCTTTTCGTGGTATAAAGGAGGAAATTCGAAGAGTGAAGGAATACTGGGTATCTGTTGACAGCTTTCTAGTTCAACTTGAGCTAGAAAATTTTGGTCTGAGGTGGGTTTTATACCTATTGATATCAAGTCATTCAGACGAGGAAGTAAAATAAAATACATGCCTTAAGAAGATGGAGAGTTTGTGAAAGATGTCTTTGGTGATTCGAGTTTCGAAGTTTAAGTACTTGGTCTTTCGAATCTAGCATATCTATATCGTCGTAGACATTGATATTCAAGATTTCAAGGAGGTGGGTGCGAGTGAGGAGTTGCGGGAATGATTTTTCTATATGCTGAGTAGTGCCCAATATCAAGATTTCCAGATATGTATATACTATACTCAACTCAACTCATGAACCATCGCTATCTCAATACTTACACCTGTAGCAACCAGACAGACCTATTACGGCGTTGACTTTGAGTAATAGTCACCGCAAATATGCAATGATATCATCAACAATCATTCCTTTCAGTGACAAAAATCTTTCATATAGTCATACTTTCCACCTAGTTCCTTGGTCCTTGATTTTCTAAATTCTCTTTATGCAATCCACTTTAATAATGCAATTCCGAATCATACAATCTTTCCTTATTATTCAGACCAAACTGGAATAATGACAACCTATGATTTTGTTCGAAACATCTGGGTTTCGATGATGTATATTTTGATTCGTCCATGGCACTGGTGTATAAATCAAACATTTGGATTTGTAGGTCCTGCATGCGGGATATCGTATCTAGATAGTTGTATAATCACACATATTTCACCAATAATAAAATTACAAGTCACGGCAGAGCGTATAGAAATTACAAGATACAGACCCTTTGAATTCGAGATATTTTTCAGTAAAGAGAGTACCTTTCCTTCCCCTAAACATATTCTCAAACCTAAGACTTCACTTCATATATTCCAGCTTCGAAACCTCCAAAAAAAAACATCACTCAAACTCAAACTCGAAGCTTCAAACTCTCTATCACAAAATACCATCTCACTTCTTGTTCTGCACAGGAATCGTAGCATAATAAGCCATAGCTGCTCCATTAACCTCTGGAGTCATCTCTTTTCCTTCTTCCATTAATGTGGCTAGAAGCTTGAAGTAATGGATGTAGAACGCCTGGGGTTTTATTAGTCGATTGAGTAACCCATTTGTTTTCACGCTTGCTCCATCTCTTTCGTTCTCTTGCCAAACCCTAGCAGAATTCCGAGAAAGCACTAGGGGTAAACTGATATGGCAAAGACACATACCGGTGTAAAGGTATTAACAAATCTCGCCTCCTCGCTCGTCTCATTACTAAATGTATGAGGGGCTCTAGTAGGGACAACCACGTAATCACCTACTCCTGCATCGATTCTCTTTTCGGTCTCGCCTGTTGAGGGGTTGGCGGGGACCCAGAAGGTTATTACTTGAGTTTGTTAGTTTGTTAGTTTGAGGTTTGGGTTTCTGAGAAGTGATTGAGGGAGAGATGGAGGAGGAAATGAAAGGAGCACCATATGAGCGCGTGACTGGGAATTCAGTGGGAGGATAAACGAGGGGAAAATAATAGCAGAACAAACCTCCTTTCGTAACCAGGAATGTCTCATCGTGCATCTCATGCCAATGAGCAGGCGGCCCCTTCATATGCGCAGGAATAATACCTTCAACGGTCGAAATACGATTATCTATTAAATCCCATTATTATTTCGCTCCAAAAATTTCTTAGTCACTCCCCCGATCGTTCCACAATCATTCATTTACATTCCAGACTTTTAAAAATGGGAGAACAGGAATGACACTAAAGTTCGGTATTGTGGAAAATGGTAAGAAGGATTGGATTGGAGATGCAAGAGGAGTTTGTAGCAATTAGAAGAAGAAGAAAACAAACCAGTCCTACTCCCATCCTCCATAACCCTCATTTTAACACTCCCGAGCGCAATAACCTCTCCAGTTTCCGCTTTGAGAAAATTGATGGGAACGTTGGGTTGGGATACGATGGAGGCGGGAGGATTCATTTTGATATTGATGCTGATGATTGATTGGGGAACTTCGTGAAGGTTGATGTTGATATTTCTAGTGGAGTTGCAACTTGCAAGTGGATGAAGTAGTAAAAGGAATGAGCATGAGACAGACGAGGAATTCAATCAAACGAATTAAACAGTAAATATAGTAATCTCAAACAAACACCGAACTTTCCAACATCTTCATACCTTCCCTCTCTTTCGAAAAATCATCATCATCATCATAAAATCGTAAGATACTATAAGGTGCATCACATCACACATCACACAACCGAAATCGGGTAATCCCACCACAAACCTCCGTCCGCGATTGCACTATCACGACTATGATGATTGGCTCACTCGCATCATTATTGTTTCGGGGTCAATGGAAGACCGACGTGCGGGGTTGATTGGTGATGATTTGAAGGGCGCGCACCTCCCCTCCCCCGATAGGCTTGAAATGTATGGGGGGAGGGGGTGTTTTCGAATGCGATTGTATTGTTCGCATCGCATTGAATATTGGGGTTACAGTACATATCAATAACAATATTTGTGCTTGTAAAGGAATAACATGCCGATATCTCCAGATACTGGATGGCTGACATGGTGTATGGGATTTGGAGTTAAGGTGAGGTTGGTATTGCCGTGGAACAATAAGCATGATATTGAAAGTGGTAAGCTAGACATAATCTTGCTAATTTTGTGAGATACGAATTTGTGTGCGAAAGATTGCTCGCAATCCAAATCCTGACCAGCGGTTATAGTATCCAATTTCTGGTCAGGTTAATGAAGGATGCATCCATCATCCTAATTATTTTCCCTAAATTACTGCGTCAATATATTAAATCTCCCCAGTCCAACCCGGAAGTCCAAACGACCACGAAGATATCTCAAGAAATCATTTCCACCTCATTATTCAATAAATCCCCAAACTAGCCCTGCCACTTAACCTTTCCACTCCTAAACAAACCAACCATCTCAGTAGGCAACAACCCCTTATCAACGACCGCCAACCCCCCAAATCTCTCTCTCATCTCTTCCCCATAAAGCTTAACAACCCATTTCCAATATCCCATATCCATTCCCTCAAAAGCCGCCGAAGGACCACCCTCAATTGCCTTCGCCGCAATAATATCCCACTCATCCCAATCCGCCGTTTCCTTTCCCGGTTGCTTGAGTAGGCCTTCAAATACTTCTACGAGACTTTCTCCCTGATTTGCACCTACTTGTTCTCTATATCGGGTAAATTCTTCAAAAGACATGAAGGTTTGCAGGTTTGAGCCTTTTGGAGATTCAAGTTGTGCTTGCATTCGCTGAGCTAATACCATTCTAACTTGAATTGATTGGCTTTCGAATGCAATTTTAGCATCTTCATATGCTTGCTTTTCTGCTTCGAAGAAATCATCCAATACCTCTTCCGGTTCTACATACACCACATCTCGTAATTGTAAGAGTCCGATGAATGGATTGTGTAATTCGAGACCGCCAAGAGTAGTTGGGAAGTATAGGTATCCATCAGGTACATCGTCGATTCCGAATCGCTCTCTCAATGTATCTTTGAGATATGAAACCACGTTTGTGTTGGTGAAAATAACGGTTTGGATATGGCGGAAGCTGGACAGCATGGCGTCAACATGTCCGCGACCGAAAGAGTTCGCTGGCTTTCCGAAATTGGAGGTGAAGAAGCGACCGGCATAAGTATTCCAGGCCTGAATCCATGAAAAGACGCTCTTACCGCGGAGCTGGGATTGCAGTTCTGAGACGTGTTGATCAACCATGGATTGATCGATTGTGAAGCGACCAGTGACAGGATCCAGTTTGAGGAAGCCCCAGCGGATATCTCCTGTAGGAAGAGAGGGGTCCATGGGGTAATCGATTTGATTGGATGTGATTCGTATGGATCCTGTTTTGCCCTTATTCAGGGTGACGCCCATGATTTTGGAGAAATCAAGAATAGATTGCCACCCTTTAACAACAGTTTGGTGGGAGGGTGACTAGATCCAGAAGTCATCATTCATTCTGTAAAGCTGAGCTCCATCTGTGCTTTGATTTACGGCATAATCGAGACAGAAAAGAACTGCTTCTCCACAAACAGTAGATAAAGAATGAGCTCCAGGAACTCCACGTCTTCGAATGCGAGCTTCTGAAGATATATCATCGTCGTTAAATTTGAGTGGAGCTTCAAGAAACTTTTGGAAGAATCTCAACCATTTGATCGATAGTCCGAAGAATGACAAAACACTGAAAATTGTGGAATGTGGCAATGACGGAAAAAATGATTCAAATTCGGAACGAGCGCAAGTAAATTCGCCGTGGAGTTTTTTATTGATGATTATCTCAGTGGAGAGCAAATGAAGCAAGAATTGTTTCATCTCCATGGGGGTTTTCGGCGATTTATCGACATCACCAGAATCGCCGTTCAGAAAGGAATCAAAATCGAAGTCCTGAATTCCATCCACATTAACCTTCTTCCTCTTCGGTGGTGGTTGTGATAAATGTTGGTTATTGCTCTGCATGATACTCCCCGACAGTGCCCGACGCCTCATATGCACTGGCACTTGTTGCCGCATCGACATCGCTGGTGAGGGATTACTAAACTCGATCATATCAAACGCAGCTTCTTCAAATCCGTCCTCGTCCGCTTGGTTATCCACTTCTGAGTTGGGAAGCTCAGACATAAAATAGATGGATTTGTACAGCTCTTCACGTTTCTTCTGAACACTTGGCTGATAGGAGTGTGCTCGGCGAAGGTAGTATTCTCTTCGTGCCTTATCGATGGGAGGAATAGGTTTATTCAATGGTGACCATGCCCCATCAAAGTTCGAGAAATCTGTGAAGGCTTTCTTGATGAATACAGCCCATTTGATACCAATGTATTGATGAACAGTGCTTCGAGAAGATCTTCGTCGATGAACATATGACATGTGCCATTTAGGTGTCGTCTTTGCTCGACAGCAAGGTCACTGTTCCATTCCCAGTTATCTATTGATGCAAGTCGCATGTTGAGAACATCTGCCACTTCTTTAAGAATAACCGGGCTGGAGAGGAAATCTTTCAATGCTGCGCGCTTTTCCTCTGAAAGCAGATCGGAAGAAATGAGTCCATTAATAGTCCAACGTAGAACAGCAGGGTTGAATTGCCCTGGAGCGGATAAATCTTTTCCAAATGCCTCAAAATGGTTGCGCAATGCATTCAAGGCTTTCTTGGATTGCCCATATTTACCATCACTTCCAAATAGATTAGTCAAGTATGTCGAGATTGCTTCCCGATCGGTTTCGAATGGCTCAAAGATCAACTTTTCCCAATCTGCTCGACCTTCTGTCCTTGCAACACTCTCCTTCTTGATCTTCTGGAATTCCTCATCAATTTCTGAGGTTTCATTGACCGTGTCAGCATCTTTCTGTTGCTGCTCGGCCGAAAGCCATTCTGTAACAAGTTGGCCATACAAAGTCGCATACTCGTACTTTGATGATTGAATTTCAATCTGTCGCAGAAGATATCTTTCCCATTGCTCAAGAGTTTTATCAGAGATGGATGGATCGTATTCGGCCTGTGCGATGAACTTTTCGAGGTTCTTCACGCGAAGCTCAATGGGAGACAATTTGGTGCTATTATCGTGAATGCGTTTCTTCGTGATTGATGCCCTGATTGCTAAGGTTTGCTTCACACCATCGAGCAACAGTTGAATCTTCTTTCGTGGGTCAAGTTCATTCCTTAGTTTAAGAGATAGAGCTTCCTTTTGAGATTCGAAATGATTGCGTTCTTTGGAAAGCTCAATAAGTTTGGTGGTGGTGATTGATTGAAGTGTCTCGGAGAAGACACCTCCAGACATGATGAAGGTCGGAGAGTATGGAATTGTAAAGGGAATTATAAGTGATTGAAAGTAAGTTTGTTGAAGATGAAGATGAAGATGAAGATGAAGAGTTTGTTGAAGATGAAGATGAAGATGAAGATGAAGATGAAGATGAAGATGAAGATGAAGATGAAGATGAAAATGAAAATCGTAGGTTATATATATTTTTTTCTCAGAAAAGGCTACCAGGCAAGTGCAGGTCGCACAAATAAACAAAACACGTGTATAAACGCTATACCTATATGGTTAATTGTGACGTAAACTTCAATAAACACAATCCTCCTCCTCTGTGTGCAGAAGCTGTTACAGAATCTGCTTATTGTGCATGACCAGGCGCGCTATCTATCTAACACCTTCAAACTTCCTTGATTTTCACTTGAGCACCAATACGCAATGGGAGAAATCAAAATTCTATGATAGTTACTGTATATTCAGGAAGCATAATGTAAAACAATCAATCACAGGAGAAGACGTCAGAGAAGAAGTGTATGAGGTTGTCATGGTAGATAGTAGTATTAAATTCTAATCTAGAGATAAAACCCAAGAAAACAACAAGACCAAGGACCAAAGACCAAAGACCAAAGACCAAAGACCAAAGACCAAAGACCAAAGACCAAACATCCATTCATCCATCCATGTTGTTATTGTTGTGATTCGATATCGAAGGAGTATAAACCTAATTGCAAAAAAAACGTTAGTAAAATTCATTGAAAGATGGAAAGAATGAATGGAGAGAAACTTACCAGTCATCAGGTGATCGCGATCACCAAAGAATTGAGGGTTAAAAGAAGTAATTGAAAACCGAAGAAGGAAAAATCCTATTCAAAAAGCAAAGTTAGTAAAAGCTCATCAAAAAAGTGGAAGGAAGCAAGGAAGAAAGGAAGAAAGGAAGGAAACTTACCATTTGTTGGAGATGAGAAAGTAGCAAACGGCAATGCTGGCAAAACTAGGTTCGGATCCAAAGACACCTAACCAGCTACAAGAAGATCTGAATATTGAATCAAAAGACATCTCATCAGCTACAAGGAAGATCTGAATCGGATCCAAAGACACCTAATCAGCTACGAGAAGACAAAACCGGATCCAAAGACACCAGTTAAGCTACGTAGAAAATGTAAAGAGGAAAGCAAAAAAAAAAAAAGAGGAAACTTGACGGGAGAAGTTACGAACTTATATAGAAAAACATAGTTGGCGCTAGTGACGCTAATTGAGGCCAATCAACGCAAACTGGTTTGCTCTTTTCACAAACAGAGCAAACATCTTACGACTAATGATACCTACTATAACTCTAGAGGGTTGAAAGAAGGTTTTTGTATGGATCCACTTCTACACCTTGATTATTAAAAAAATGGATAATAGACAATTATGATATTAGGGTATAATGCATATTAAATCAAGAGGGTGTATCAGTTGAATGTGTTTGGAGGTTAAGTTTCCGTTAGAGAAATTGTACCGTTAGATGGGTTATAGGTATAACGTTATATAAAATCCGATCTAAAGGTCAAAAGTCTTTAAAGAGAGAACCATAGTTTCTTAACATTTGAGTGGCTATTTTTTATATATATCTTAACCATCTTTACTAGGTAGATTGGATATCTCTCGGTACCTAGGTAGATGTCCCGGTATGAGCGCGCCTTTCCAAATTTCTACATCGAAAGGAGTGCGACTGCTAAAATTGATAAGTATTATACTTTCAAGTCGCTTCGTTGATAACATTATAGTATGCTACTACTACCACTACCACTTCTAAGAACATTCATAGAAGAGCAGTGCCATATTTTCTATCAAAGAGGAGCCACACCACACAACCCCAGTCAAGTTTTCTCCGCATAGCGGTTGAGTCCAAGATACTTCTTCCCAATCGCGCTATATCTTTGTTTATCAAACTAACAAATGTGTCTTCGCAGAAACGACAAGCCAAGCCCCCTTTGCGATACTCGGGATTGGAAGTTAATTTGGCCCGAAAACTGGCACTGAGTGGATAATACATATGGTCAAGCTATATCGAATGCTTGCAAGAATCAAATCGCATCGCCCCCAACACCGAAGTCTTCCTCGATTGTCCGAATCAGTCATGGCACACACAACTAAAGACAGCCCGTAGAAGGTCGCGCTGCGGTGTGAAGATGGCTTACAAGACGACTCAGTGTCGACGGGATATTACAATTTGTGTTGAAGGCTAGCAGTTTTACTTTCCGGCTGGCTTGAATATAAAACTCCTAAGATGGTAGATACTAGGCGGAATACAATGCGCAATGCGATATCAAATATATAACTAGGGACACCATGCTTGGAGCTAGAATGACGGAGAAAATACAAGTCATTAATAGAACATACACATGAAACACAAACAAGACTCGCGCATCAAGCATATTTTTGAAAGAGAAGCAAGGACTTGACAGAACATCTACTCAGAAGTCTGACGGTTTACATGCATATATGGACATCTACACCCTATGGATGACTATGGAACCCACCCCCGAGTTTCTAAAATCGAGTCAGTGCTCTCACGACAAATCTTGAGGTTTGGTGACGGATAGGAAGACTTTCGGAAGTCCATATTCGAACGATTTGCCTCGTTCTCGTTCTTTACTCCATCCTTACCGACGAAATCTCCAGTGCAGATTGAGCGAGTACTGCCAGTGGTCATTGTGGCCAATAATTGCCTCATGTAGTCGAAGTAAGCCAAGTGTTTTTCGGCTGCGCTTAACCACTGGATCAACTCGTGAATGTCAAGAAATTATTTATGCCTGCACTTTTCAGTCGCCAAAGAGCTATTCATCACTCAAGTGGTTTGCAAAACTTCATTCCACTTCCAAATTGACATCCCTGAGCTCACGATATCTTTTTTCTCAAGATCCAAAAGTGTTCCCGCACCATTGGCATACTCTAAATCCCTCCCATTGTCCAGATTTGGCCTGCCACACTGTCTCTTCTAACTTGTAATGCTCACCCTATCCAAGATTTATTTTGGCACTAATAAGTCCGTGATACTCCCAGCACGCCGTGCCATTTCTCATCCACCTATGCGAGATTACCTCTCTACTCCATCAACATCAACAGCTAAATCCCTTTTCGCACCACACCACAGCCCAACAGACTTCTCACATACCCCTACATGTTGAAGGATTTATATTTGTGATTCCTCCGTCTAGTCGCAACATATCACATTGGGGATCGAGTCATATATAATCTCGCAATGGCGAGTTTTGCAGGAGAATGTCTCTTCTTCTTTGGAACGACGTGGGCGAGGGTTAATTGGTAGGATGGGGTATTATTTTGGAGTATTCCGGCATTATTACCATGTGGATGATGAAGGAGAGGGTTTGGTATTTGATGACTCGAGGATCGTGAAGAATTTTGCTTAACGGTGATGAAGGGGAAGTTATTTTAGAGTTCTGGGTCAATGCCGAAGAAACTCCACTCTCTTAGTCATCTCATTTTCACCTTGAAATATTCGGTGCAACTGCGGGAATAGGAGATTCATTTCCCCGGCGCCGATCAGTAAACCAGCACATATTTTTCTTGTGCATATCATTTTGACAGAACAGATGCAACAGAATATCAATCCATGCATGTTTTCATCAAGCACAACATCTTCTCACTGTGGATGAAGCCATCCCCAAAATGCTCAGAATCTAACAAATCTGTCGTTGGCTTGTGTGCTACTTCAGGCTTGAAAATTGAGACAATCGGCACCATATTCGAAGCACAACTACCTGCTTCAGTGCTAAGACAATGTGCCCAAGTGTATCATTAACCTTAATCATGACATATGAAGTTCCGAACTCAGTTTAATTTAGCCCAGCACAGTATATAACAAGTGTCGCTTCCGACTAGCTTCAATTCGCAGATACGTTTCTTTCCTTGGTTTATATACAACTCCCAAAGCAAGAGCTCATTGAACACAGCATGATTCCCATATCACTATACAACATCGCAACACATTAGCGTTTGTTGCATCGATTGACATGAATTGTATTTCGAGGACCTAAACCAATAGATATACAAGTGTAAAGAGAAAAATGAGAATAATTGCGAGGGCCCAAAACTCACTGTCCCATGCAGTCTTTATTCTTCCACCAGGTGTAAGGCTCCTTGAGTACAGATACAATAGCATTCCCACCTCATCCCCAAACATATTTTTAAAGGTTTCTAAATCATACTGATAGAAATCCGATCCCCGGCCAAAAATCCAATAAGAAGCAATTTCCCTCGCGTCTTCAACACTCCGCCCGTGGTTTTGAACAAGAATACTGGCGATATAATGTCTGACTTCTGAGGGTGTACTGTTAACGGGCTTGGTCAGATAAGTGGCCGGGTTCTTCTGACCGGCGTATTGATGTGCCATGTTGAGGGATGAGATTTCTTGACTTGGAGTTTTCGTGGGAAGATTCTTGAGGTGTCTTCGCGATAGAATTTTGAGTGGTATCTGTTTTGATTGTATTTGGGAAGTTGATCGCTGAAGTCAACGATGAAGAATTCCTGCAAATAAATTAAAAGAAACGAGTTGACAATATCAAAGACTCTTATTTCTTTCTCCAACCTTCAAAGGATCTCGACTTAGAATTTGTTTGTTGATACCCAAAACGGACTTTCCTCTTTGTTTTGTTTTAAGGACTCGAAATTAAGCTTCAATACCACAAAAACTATCATAATCGAATCTACCCCAAATGCGAAGCATATCGTTATAACTGGTGCAGTATGGGAATGAGAATATTTTTCAAAAACGTGCCGAATTCCAAGATTTACACCACCAGAATGCGTAACACGATGGAAGCGCTGAAGAAAAGTCCTAGAACAGTAAATTGAAGAGGGGCAATTGGTAGAACAGATCACCTTGCAGGCGTTTGACTTTGAGCATTGTGTCTGTGGATGAATGATTTTGTATTCCATGATCAAATCTGTGCCCTAGTACTGTGTATACCCCGAATTTTGTTATGATTGGATACATGACACGCTACAAATAGTACCAATACAAATCCCAAATCCGGAAGATTTTCCTATTTTCTCAGGAACCATGACTTACTACATCCATCAATCAACGATCCCCAGGTAAAAACTTCTCACCACCCATCACTCCTGTAGTAAGTCTAACTCTTATGATTGAATAATTCTGCCGTCCTGAACCTCAACCACCACTCCGGTACCTCCAGTTACAAAGCCGACAGGCAATTAGGTTGCATATCTATATTGTCAATCTACAAGCCTCATCCCTTGTAGTTTCATCAGCACTATTGAAGCCTAAGAGTCGCTATTCATTGTTTTCCTCTAGATTAACTAGTTTTCCGCAAACATAACTAGCAAACCTCATTAGTTCGAATAGTCTGACTGTCTGTTACTCGTAGCCCCCGTGAGAAAATCTTACCACTCCTGTTGCATATCTATATTCTACAGGCCTCATCCTGAAAAATACTCTCACTATTCCAAAAAGTACGGTCTAGAAGAATAATGAATTCCTTAAATTTAGCACCTAAAATTAGCAGTTTTTATCATCTTCCACATAAAGCCATTGAAATGAAATCCTATAACTTCTGTTGCATATCTATAATTCTACATTACAGGGTTGTTCCTAACAATTGTATATATAGTTGCGTAGAAGGCGTGACACCACTTCGAAGTCTATGAACGACTCGTGGAAGTTTGATCCAAGCAGTTCTTTGTTAGTTCGGGTAGTTGGAATAAAGTTTGTCATAATTCTAGTTCATCCACTCGGAGCCATTGAATAATGATATGTTGCACATCTACAGGGCTTACCCTGAAAAGGGTGGGTTATTAGTACAAACTTATGGTAATTCATGAGTCCTGATGAAGATTGTAGAAAGGACCGTTAGCTTAGCGTCGGCACAAATGGTTTGGATCTTCCACCCATATCCCGTAAAAATGTTTTGTCGCATATTCACAATTCCATTTTACCAGGCTCATCCTAAGAAGTGTGTTTTTTTTTTCACGACTCCTTTGTAAGTCTAATAATGAGTCCCAATAGAAGATTTGGCGTCATCCCTCCATCGTTTTAGCACTAGTAATTAGAACTAGCATTTTATTTTCACTTTGCGTCCAAATCATCCACATGCATTGCAGATTGATTCTACTACATACACCGATATGAAAGACATGTGACACATGAGATTGCTATTTCTCAAAATTTATAAATTCCAAAGGAAAATCTGGGAGATACATTTTGAGGCTTTAGCGCTTGGTATTGGCGTCTTGAGTACCAATTCTTAAGAGGCTTCATACACCCCGGCTATTGTAGTCTCGATAGATTCAGCGAGCCTCTCTAATCCGTTCCGCAAAGTCTTCCAATAGAAGCACGTGAGAGAATTCAGTAGGCATGTTGCATATGCATATCTATAACTGCGATAATACAAGGGTGAAGGTTCTTCCTGACAAGTGTGTGATTAGCCCATTGTCACGCGTTGTTCTCGTCCTAATAGCATTTTGCTTTCTGTGGAGAAGTCTTGTATTTGGCGCCTAAAGAAGATGGTTGATTAATGGCCAGATATGTTGCACATCTACGAACAAAAGACTGGCTCAAAGTATCTTGCACATCTATGAATACGATAACACAAGGCTCATTATAACAAGTGTGTAATTATCCCAATACCCCGCGTTCTTTAGAGTCGGACAACTATATTTAGCATTTCGGATCTTCTTCCCTTGGAGCCGCTGGAAAAGAGTTTTGCTTGGGCGTTACATATCTATATTTTCATAGGGCAGTCTTAACCCTGACAATTTTTTCAACTATTGTGCGAGTGATATCTCACTTATTCTATTCGAGCTTTATATATCCAGATGAAATTTTATAAAACGAACCCGAGCCAGAGCCATAGCTCCAATTTTATGACGCCATATGAGTTTATTTCCAATTCAATGCACTAAAAGCATTCGAAAGAGAGATAGGTTTCACATCTATGTTTTCGTATTACAGGACTTACCTAGCAGTTATGGGAGTAGAAGTGCTAGTCTATTGAAATGTGCGAGGTCTTGAATGGAGGCGCCTCGGCAATTGTAGTTAGCGTTTCTCTAGCGCCGGCAGTTGAAATTAGCACTTGGAATGGGTTTCAGCGGTCTGGCCGTTTGGGAAAAATTAGTTTTCATAATCTAGGCTTCAAATGTGCACGCTACTTCCAGCGAATGTAGTCTCCGCTCCTCCTCCACTCCTCTCATATCTTAAGCAATTCCTGAATCGGCATTCTCCTTGAATTTTCTTATTTCTCCTAACCTGCTTGATTCCTTTGAATCAGTTTGATATATTCTCCTGATAAAATTTGAAATAAGAATGACAAATTTCATTGAAACTTTATGTGAACCTTTTGAATTGCAACCCCGTTTCCTCTGCCGTCCTCTACGCTCCTTCCTCCAAGTATTAATGGATCGATACCATCTTTAAATTTCCATATCTTTTTTAGCCTGCTTGATCTTCCCATTTTGGAGCTTTTCTTCCTTTTACAGACTAGATTCAAAAGAGAAAGGAAGATTTCATTCATAAACATCTCAATATAGTCTACCATTATTGGTAAGAATATCTAATTCCTTTAGGGTCTAAAGAGGTAATGCAAGTTTTAAATAGGCTATGTACTGAGAGTGACGACTTATGTAAGATACTCTACTTCATTGCTAACTAGCTAGAAAATTGTGATTTCATCAAAGTTCCAAAACAAGAGAATTTTCAACTATGACAATATATAGCAATAGTGGGATTTCCGAATAGGGAGACCTCGGTTGGTCGGAGGAAGACAGAAATCTTAATCGCGAATCGCGATCTAGATCTTCTTGATTGCAATGTGTATCGATACGTGAAAAGCCCAATCCAGAAGCGTTTTTTTAGCTTTAGTAATCTTCAACTAGCACCTCCAGTCAGCCCACTTTGTCATTCTAAGGAGGAACATCCTCCACGGATACCTTAAAACCAGAGAAGAAACCTCATAGTTCCACGCCGCGAGATCAAGAAACCAATTTCTGCGGAGTAGGAAATTAATTGAATCTTGTATATAAAGAGAAGAACTATCTAGATTGTGTAAATCGCTATATCAAGCATAGCGAAAAGTTCATTCGCGAAATATTGCTCTGGAGAGAGTAAGGCTTCGATGGTATAATCTTGGATAATAGAAAACGTGGTAAATATCAAAAAGTTCATACCGCTATATCACATACATTAGCATAGTACAAGAGCAGGAGTCAAGCGAGGAGAGGACAGCTAGGGGAATGGGAGGCCTGACGGTAATAATAGGCGAGCAGATATGCTCATTAGATCGATACCTTCCTTGCACATACAATGTGAGTTTGTGAGTGATATCCCCTATGATCAGGAATCATATGATTCATATCCACGAACGCAAATCCAGAATCCTATAACATTTGCTTTCACAAAATCTAGCTTGCTCAACTCAGAAATACTCAGATGAATAGACCGCCTCGCCATCTCCTGATTCCCCGGAGACCGATTCTTACATCCCAAGGACTTTGTATAGTTTCCCAAATCCTTGGGAATCAACTTTCCACTTCTAGGGCTTTCATACCTTCACATTTCCTAGCAATTTCGTCCATATCCCAAGATTTCAAAAATTCAAATAGGTACAAATTCAAGGTGCAGATTGCAAAAGACCACGACGTCTACCCAGTATTATCATCAAGATTTTGAAGGGTTTCATAATGTTAACTATCAAGTAGGTATTTGAAAATGATTACCCCGGAGAAAAAGGGAAATTTACGAATAAACAAAGAGAGAGGGGAGGGAGTTAATCTTTGAGTGAATTCGATGTTACAAGTGAATCAACTCTTCCGAACTTTGCGGTTTGAGATTTGTGATTGAATAATTGAATTCGTACAGAAGATCACCTCACAGAACACACATACTCATTTTTTTGGAAGTTCCAAGAAAAATTATAAGGAAATCATTGGTTTATTCAGAAATGATGTTAGAGTTATCGTAAAGCACTTGTGTATCACTCAATGTGTCCCTCTTTCCCTGTTCGTCACCGTCCAGTGAAACACTCGATACTAAATCTAGTACCTCACTCAATAATGCCCATCAATCGTCATTGTCCCCGTCTTCGTAATGAGGTACTCATTAACTGCAACATCTTTCCCACTCTCCTTCCCATATCCCGATTCTTTGATTCCTCCGAATGGTGATTCGGCTGCTGATGCATTGCCTACAGTGGGAATTTTCAGTATCAAGTCTCCAATGTGCATGAATTGAAGAAACTATACTTACCAGTATTCATACCAATCATACCCGCCTCTAGATTCTCCAGAAGTCTCCACGTACGGTCAACATTCTTAGTGAAGAAGTATGATGCTAATCCCATCTATCCATAAAATCATGTCAGTACTCCACTTGCTACAATGTCGCCTGAAACACGTAAATGGAACTCACACTAGTATTATTTGCCGCCTCCACGACCTCCTCCTCAGTCTCAAAAGAATACAATGCCAACACCGGCGCAAAAGTTTCTTCTTCCGTAATCAACATCTCCTTCTTCGCCCCCAAAATAATTGTCGGCTCGAAGAAATATCCAGTTGTATCTTTGACCTTTCCACCTCCAAGTACGATTTTCCCACCGTGTTTAACGGCATCTTCGACTTGGTTTGCGGCTTTGTCGACACTTCGATGGGTTGTCAGAGGTCCGATTGTTGTTCCCTTTTCGGCTCCATGGCCGAGTTTTAGGATAGAGGTTTTATCTTTGACGAGGGAGGCGAAGGAATCGTAGATGCCGGATTGAACGTACACGCGGTTGGCTGTAATGCAGGCTTGACCGGCGTGACGCCACTTTAGGACCATAAGGGCTGGGTGTGTCAGTATGGTATCCGTGGAGACGCTTAATGTTATATGAACATCCAGGATCGCAAGAATAGCTCTGTCAAATATAGAAGCAGATCACTTACCATCAGCAGCTTGATTCAAATCCGCATCATTGAATACTATGAACGGACAATTGCCTCCAAGTTCCAAGGTTACTTTCTTCAACCCATCAGAACACAACTTTGCCACGAGTTTACCAACCCTTGTCTGAAAGATTCAATATTAGCATACGGTTATTCTTTGAGATATGGAAACAAAAAACTCACAGAACCAGTGAAAGTAACTTTCTTGACCAATGGATGACGGCATAACGCCTCGCTCAAAGGAGGCGTATTATCCAAACTCGTGGTCAAGACACTAAATACACCTTTAGGAAATCCTGCCTGCTCTGCAAGCAAAGCCAAAGATAATACAGAGAGAGGCGTTTCTGGTGATGGTTTCACTATCATAGAACAACCCGCCGCAAGCGCTGCTCCAGCTTTTCGCAAGACCATACTATTTGTCATTAGCTAGTTAATTTAGCAGACTGAGGTCACTCACGCAATAGGGAAGTTCCATGGGACTAGTGCGGCAGCTACGCCAACTGGCTGCTTCACGGTGAAGACTCTCCTACCTGGCGCTGAGGGGGTCTAATCAAGGGATGCAAGTTAGCTGTCTCTGAACACGAGAAAGATACCAAGGAATAGAGGAAGTGTCCAGTGCAAGCACATGAGATACCATTACCATGCACCGAAAGATATACTTTGCGAACATCAAAAACAAAACCCAAAACCCACCTGAATGGTCCCCGTGATCCTCTCCGCCTCCCCAGCAAACCACCACGTAAACCCCAAGGCATAATCAATTTCCCCAAGACTCTCCGCAATAGGTTTCCCCGTCTCATAAGTAACAATCTTAGCAAGATCCTCCTTATTTTCCCTAATCAAAGAATCCCATTTTAAAAGCCATTGAGCACGTGTTCTGGGATTAACTTTTTTGAAAGATTCAAATGCCGTGTGTGCGGCCTGTACTGCTGCGTCTACATCGGATGCATCGTTATCGGGTGCTGTGGCCCATACTTGGGCAGTTCCGGGATCTGGTTAAGGTTTAAGGTGTTAGATATTGATGGGATGAGAGGGAATTGTGGCTTGGTGTGATGTAAGAATCCAAACCTATGATATCGAAGCGTTTTCCGGATTTAGCTTCTACCCATTCTCCATTAATATAGGATTTATCGTGGAAGAGCTTTGTATTTTTGAGCTAAAGTGCGGGTAGTTAGTGTTGCGAGCCGAATAAGGGGTAATTTTGTATTTGTTTGAGAAACTGTACATCAAATGGGAGTTTGATTGAGCTCATGATGAAGGTTTTTCTGACTCTAGTTCTTGATTTTTGAAGTGAAGAATGAAATAATTACGATTTTATCAGAATTTCAGAAGATAGTTTTCTTCAAAATGTAATGAAACAAGGCGGGGTTACCATAACCCCTCATGGCGGGCGGGGTAGTGAGACAACATTCATTATTGCACGTGACCCGTCTGCTCGGACATCCATCTTTTACATCTCAACTTGATGTTTCCGATCTATATAAGTAATGATAATTTGATCGGATGAACAGGTTTCTACCATTTCAAACATGTCACATAAAGAGTTAACAGATGTAATAAGGAATTTAATGTATATCTACCGGAGATTCACGTGCTTTAAATTGAACGCTTCTCCGCTTCCCCATATCCCTGTCTCTGATTCCACAACCTCGGCTGCTTACAGCTTACACGAGGTCGTCGATCTTTGATGTCAAACTGCTTAACTATTCAACTGTTTACTCGGTCAACTCAAATAGATAGATAGTGTGACCGCGGTACTTGATGTTGGCATTTGGTATATATCAAAATCATTGCTCATCATGCCTCATGGTTCATCTGCTCCTTCATCTCTACAATCAATATTGAATATCACAGAAAAGACCAAAATGTCAGCCATTCTCGCCGCTCCTTTTGATCCCAAACTTACGGGTGCTCTTCTCGTAGCACTGTTGTATTACCCTCATAAATTGAAATCTATGACACCTATTAGTATTCAGCCATATATTACTTCTCCTACCTTTATTAAAGCGTTGAAGGCTCTATTCGTGTTTGGTGCCCTACGAGGTGTTAATAATAAGTTGTCTCAAATGGTATTGAATAATTGGAAGGGGAATGCGAAGTTCATCAAAAGTCAGGAGTTGGTGTTGATCACGGGCGGTTCGAGTGGAATTGGGGAAATAATGGCAAGAGACTTCTCATCTAAGGGAGTTAAGGTTGTAGTGATGGATGTGAACCCTCCAAAGAATCCATTTCGTAAGTTCGCTTTCCCGAAAGTATATGATATTGATAGCTGACAAACTTAAAGCATCAAATGTCTTCTATTATCAAGTAGACGTAACATCATCATCTCAAATTGCGTCAGCAGCTTTGGAGATCCGGAAAGGTCAAGGGGATCCTACTGTAATCATCAATAATGCTGGACTGGGTTATCTCCAACCGATTTTGGAAGGCACTGAAGCACAAATCCGAAAGACATTCGATGTTAATACGATATCTCATTTCCTGATGGCCAAAGAATTTCTTCCGGCGATGGTTAAGAAGAATCATGGTCACGTGGTGACAATCGCGAGTATGGCAAGTTATGTAGTCCACGCCGCCAATGTAGATTATGCTTGTACCAAAGCAAGTGCCCTCGCCTTTCACGAAGGACTTGCATCGGAATTGCGAGTCCGATACAACGCACCGAACATACGAACCACGTAAGTCCCAACATCCTCCATTCCTCTTGCCACCAGTTATCCTATACTTACAGATAATATAGCGTTGTCAATCCGTCCTGGATCCGCACGCCATTGATCGAAGATCTAATCGCTCAACCCACCTTCAAAAATTCAATTCTCGAACCCGAAACCGTCACCAATGCCATCGTCAATCAAGTAATCTCGGGAAGAAGTGGCCATATCGTTTTACCCAACGAGATGCATATCATGAGTACGATACGAGCATGGCCTTGGTGGCTCCAAACTTCGTTTCGAAATATGATAGCTCCCGCATTACTCTTTGTCGACGACCCCAGACAGGTTGAGAAGAAAGCTGGGCAGATAGGAGATGTGGCTCCGGCGGCATCCACGTAGATATTTGAAAGGTCATGCTTGTTGCTTTTTCCGGAGTCTTGCTGGTACCAATCTTGTGCGAGGAAGGGTTGTCTACTTAGGGGTCTTTCGGGAGTTTAGGGATGTTGTTCTAGGTTACTCTGCGTGATCATGGTCATCGTGGCGGGATTGAATATGATCGGGAATTTTTGAGATTTCTTCATTGGTAGAGGAGATTGAGATGATGTCGGCAGACTGTAGATTGTTAAACACATATGATAAAATTTCACTTGGTATTCGCGACGAATTTGATATGCATATTTTCTTGGGCGAGCACAAGCACCGTTGAAAGACATATGCAACTATTCCGCATTCGCAAACAAACACCAAAAACGTTACAAACGTCGATGCATTTATTATTTCTTTTTAATAAAAAAATAAGTTTAAAGTATGCGAACATGGCAAATCACATCATGCATATTTCATACCCTTACAAACCCAAAACATACCTCCCTCGTTTCCCCCTCTCAAATCAACAACACCAAGATCTAGATTCATGACCCCCAATCTGATAGATATCAAAGTCCCCTGCTATTGGTCCAGCATAGATCTAGAAGTAATTTTCATCGTTGGTGCATCATAATAATAATGTACTCCGTAACTCCAAGGAATGTACCTTAATGTACCTTTAATCAAGCATCAATCAAACCTCACTTCACCTGCCACACCTGCATTTCTCGCATCAACCGCATTAACGCTCGCACGAATCCCGCACTCAGATATCACCCCCTT
>NGKJ01000001.1:554626-582115 GCA_002162495.1 Myriosclerotinia curreyana
CTTGTAGATTTGCAAGTCGAAGAGACGGAAAGTTTGGCAAAACAGTTGAGGGGTTGGGAGGAGGAGATGGCGAGGTACAAGGGAATGGGCAATTGGGGGGATGTTACGTTGGGGTGGTGTGATGGGGTTGTGGAGGGGGAGAGGGAGAGGGAGAGGGAGATTGAGAGGGAACAAGAGAGGTTGAGGGGTCTGAGGAGAGATTCGGGCATTGATATGAGTTGTGACTCGGAACCAGAGTGTGAAGTTGGGAATTAGTGTTTGATGGATGAGGGGCGGAACTGGGAGTCGGAAATCGGAAATTGAAAGGTGATGGGATTTAATACGTTTCAAGATGATATAATATGAACATACGTTATGGGATCATGGGATAATAGGACCATGGGAAAAGGAAAAGGAAAATCGGAACGGAAAGGAAAGGCACCTACCCGGCACGTGGATCAAAATGTCTCGGGAGTTGGGTAGGTAGGAGGTATATTGAAATTGGCGGGACGAGAGGCAATTTGATTGAAAATCAACTGGTTTGAGCGAGCGATATTTTTGAGGGGTGGGACATAATGTTGGAGGGGGGGAGAGGGAGAGAGGGACTGACGAGAGAATTGTTTGCGCTCTATACTATGGCTTTAGTATACTTTTAAGGAATACCTATCTAGTACATCTACCTCCTACTCCTACACCTACTCGTAGTCACTTCACATCACACGTCGTATGAAAAATTTAAAAGCCATGAGATATATGATATGTATTCATCTACCTACATCCATCACTACAACACCATACAACACCACACCAACACCACACCACACAATACAACACCACACAACCAAAATATACCCAAACATCATACTATTGCATAATTACCTCCCTAATATATATAATACCCACCACCGAAACAACCATCGAGAGTACGAAATGATGGGGCGGGGTATTTCCTATTTCCCTTCCTCTTGTCTCTTGTCTCTTGTCACACTTTAGTTGGGTTGATCAACAGTCGACAGGACACTTGTAACGTTACTAGTGTATGTATAATGTATAATGTATAGTGTATAATGTATAATGTATAATGTATGATGTATAATGTATAATGTCAGATTTTGCTTCGAGTGATTTAACCATGATGCTGTGACCTGACCTGTGGGCTGCGGGCTGCGGGTGATATGAGTGATATGAGTGATATGAGTGATATGAGTGATGTCATAAAGAGACCTACCTACTGTACCTCTACCCAGTATGTAAATCCCGATATGCGAGTTGAATGAAAGATGCGATTCCATGCGGTTGGAGAGAAGAAATTCGGGTCTTGATGTATGTATGTATGAATGAATGAATGGATATAAAACATGTCATCTTTTCACTAATTTCTCTGTTCTTTTCAACACCATTTATCAACATATGTATATATATATGTATTAATACCAATTTCATTTCATGCATATAAAACGCCTATAGTAATATTGCCACCCTTTCATATAATCGTACAAACAGTATAAACAGTGGTCCCAAACCCATCCCCCCTACCATCTCTTCTGATCCCCTCCCCCACTAAAATCCCCCCCTCTCCTCTCCTTCTCCACCCTAGCATCAAACTCCTTCTGCGCCTCCACCTGCGCCGAACTCCTCTCCTCTTCTGTTTTTGAAAATGTAAAACTATCCGCACTGCTCGTTCCATCGCTTGATGGTTTAGGTTTATTGTTTTGGATTCTCCCCCATCCGGATTGTTGCGATGAAGGGGTATTTGTATTGGAAGCGGGTTTTTCTCCACGACGAATTCGATCCCATGCTGAACCGGAGGTCGATTGGGAGGATTGAGATGAGTTTGTCGTGTCTGTATTTATTCCTTGTCCGCCTGTAGGTGACGCATCATCGAACAAATCGAAAGGTTTCTCTTCTTGCGCCGGCGCTTGTGCGGGGGTTTGTCTTTCCTGTGGCCGACTTTTCGTTTGTGGAGTTTTCTGCGAAGTTACTGGTGCATTATCTTCTCCAGGCCACTCGGTACCACCCGTCGGACTGGCATCATCATATTCCTGTGTATTTCGAGTCTGCGGTTGTCCTTGTCCTTGTCCCGGCTTCATTGGTGGTCTGGGAATTCCTGCTGGACTAGGTAGATTATTTTGATGTTTGGAAAGTCGTTCCATTGCAGCTTTTATGATGTCGTTTAACCGCGAATCGCTCCTTTCTCCTACAAGCCCAACACTAGCCGCATAGCCCGAGAACAGTATTTTTGATACAGTTGTTCCTACATAGCAATAGCATAAACCTCTGAATACATGCCATGCGAGGATTGCTGGGGGACCTTTGATATAGGGCATTCGCGCATGAGGAAATACGCTTGAATTGAAAGTCTCGAGATTTGGTTGATAGAATGGAAATCGAAATGTGGAGGTTGTTTGCAGTGTTCTGTATATTCCCGCTGATAAACCTGCCACCGGCGCGAATGAATTAATTTTGAATATTTTCGCCGTGTGAAATGCGAGAGCGTCAATTTCTTCTTGTCTGAGTGAACGTTGGGTCACTTCGCTTGCGCGCTGGATTCGGTGGGTGATAAATTTGGATAGGACGGCTTCATTGTAGCCGAATAGAGGACCGAATACCGGCAGAGGTCGAGGTAATTTTGTGCCATCTATTCTGAATGTTTGAATACCGGTACCGGTACCTTGGCCTTGGCTTTGTTCAGGGGATGCATACGGATCGTTGTCGGAAGCAGGAATAGAGTCGAATGATTCGTTTGCCTCTTTAGAGGATGAGTTTTCGAGAACCATATTGGCTTGGCTTGAATAACGACGAGTCGTCTTCGAGTTATGTGAGAGATTTAAGAAGTCGGTGAGGGTAATTGCGGAAGTAACTCCTTGTTTATTCTGGTACAGTTAAATGAAGGTGTAACAATGAATACTCGCACAACAGCTCTTAAGAAGCTCAAATTGAAGCTTGGATGTTGTTGATGTTGTGACGTCTTTCGATTTGCGGGCAAGATTTTAGTGGGAGTGGCTTTATCAAATTTGTGGTTGGGTTTTAGTGTATGCGAGGCGAGGCGAGGTGTAATCATTCTGACCTGACACATCACATTTCCTTGTAAGGTTAATCAAGATCAAAAAAGTGTGTTCCAACCTTGGCTCCGGATCCAGGATACAGGCCAAAGAATACTACTTTACACGACAGGATTAGTATCCTGCAAGTTCTTGTGAAAGACTGTTTTTGTGGGCTTTAATCTCGATCCTCAAGTAGTACAGACTTCCTTTCATGACGATCCGCAGCCTTTTGCTTCCGTCAAACTGCTGCTGTAGCATCATTTGGTATAAGTCCGAGTGGACCACATTCCATTACTACTCCGTATAGCATCGAATTATATAACCTTCGTACCTTGATCGCAAGGTTATCAAGCTATCCATATTAGGCCTCGCTCTGTATAGGTGCCCAAATAAGCCACCATCCACATAACCGATGTCGTGGAACGTGGGCGGGGTAGCTACAATATCATTGACCATTCTTTCGACTTCTATAGTATGCAAGAACCCGTCGAATATTCAATAATTCGATTGTTGCATGCCTTTTTAATGAGACAAAATCATTTCAAGATTCGAGTCTTTCAAAGTTGAGAGGCGTGATGGTGTGCGACGGATTGGTCAATTGCTGCCACGTTACTCATCTTCTGACTGGTCTACAGAAACTTTGATCATTCTTGTCTTGAATATGTCTTAAGAACCCCCCAATACCTAGAACAGATACTAAGATACACTATCATTGGTTGAAGAATGATTTGTAGTACTTTTTCTCATATAGTATACTTGTGTAACCAAATTTTCGCCGCATAACATCTCTCTTTTATGAGTGGAATGCATTAACATATCCTCTCATGTCAAACCCTGAGTTCTGATGTGGATAAGCAATCTCATCATGCATTCAACTACGAAGAAAGAAAGGCATCATGCGAATAGTCGCATAAGACGCCGTTCTGATGCAGAAAAGAGAAGCAAGAAGGAAAAAGACGATAAGGAAAAGGATAAGGACACAGATTCCGAATCCATCATCTCCACATCTTCCACAACTCCTTCTACTGCTCAACCAGCACCTCCCAACTCAAAATGTCCTCTCCGTTTTCTCCTATCGGGCATGATCGATGCTGAAGATGAGAAGCAAAAAGGATGTCCTTTACGCAGAGTACAACTTTGGCATACGATTCCGCTTTGTTTATTGGCCATCACAAACTTGCTACTTATTATTGTTGCGTTGTTGGGATTGGCAGGATATAAGATTACCATGGGAGTGCAGAGAGTAGTTGTTGAGATGATGAGATCAGATTTGGATGTGGAGCCATATACGGAAAGAGAGAGTGTGGCGGATACGGATGCGGGGACTTTGGTTGAGAATTAGGATGATATAGGGGTTTGGAAGTGAATGATGGGGGTTTCTTTCGCGGCGATACGAAACGGTATAGTCATAAAACTGTGCAAGCATAGACATTTCAACACGCTTTTCGAATTAATTCGTCTTATACCGCGACTTTCGTGTTTTATGGTCTGGGCCAGCAGATCTCGACGACATTCTTTTACAATGTAACGGAGATTTGAACGACAAATTTATGTTGCTGTGCTACGACTCTCCTTCTGAGCAGTCTAATATCTAACGACGAGATTGTGCGCGAACGGTGATGGTGGAGGTAATTTGAAGAAAATTGGTGTTTTACGGCCAATTACATGGAATAGGACACAGGGGATCCGAGGGAGGGTGGTTGTTTCCAATACCCTGTTTGCGTACATTTTTCTTCTTATTTTGATGGGTCATGTTATGTGTTATGTTGGGATTAATGGGTCTTTTATTTGCTTAATTATGAGACTTTGATGGATGGGTCGCTCTGGGTTTTTTTGTGAGTCTTCGGGTGATGTTATGATATATGCTATTAGGCCAAACATATTGAAATCGGAGGTTTCGTCTTCCTCAACTCCATCTTTCATCTGGTGAGTGAAATAATCAGTTCTGAGTTACAGCTCGCTCTTTGTGTTATCTAGCGATATGCATACCGTAAGATGGGGTAATAATTTGTTCAAGATCCATCTTCTCGTCCTCTGTTATACTTTGTACCCGTCGTCCAAACGACCAAAATCCCTTTTACCTCTAAGATTCCATATAATGTGATTAGCGTAACGGCACCTTTCTGCTTTTGAGTAATGATAGTATATGTAGCTACTGATGGAGCTGATCCTATCAATATCTACACTCAATAGTGGGAAAGCTTCCAGGTTGAATTATGGTTGGGGGGGTTCTTTGCACTTCAGGGCTCTCTTTGATATTTGATAGTTTGTAACTGGATTACTGATCAAATTCTAAATAAAGCAAATTGATAGCGGAGGTGAATGTCCAAGATGTGGTAATATAAAAGTTTTTTATGTACCAGACTTGGATACAATGACGTCATTAGTCTGATCAATGATTGTTCTCCTATCTATTAGACCGGTGAAACTAATGTAGTAAAAAGATACCCCGAGTGCTTCATACCAATCCAGGCATAAAGATTAAGCACGATGATAGAGGGGAAGTTTGCTATGGCATGTTCATTCCTTACATACTAACTTTTCTAACCCTGAATCTAACTTTATTCTTATATAAATACCCCTGCGATTGTTCCTGAAGTATATGCAAAGGGAATTACGCGCGTGGTCTCCGGGCTAGGGCTAACCTCAACTACCCGTGCTAAGAAATAAACATGGTATTAGACTACTCGCTCAAAATTACGGCCTAGGATTTAAAAAATTGTAACACCGATACACTTTCAGACGCTCGTAAGGAAGAAGCCTGCTATATTGAAATGTAGATTTGCAACATACGTACCTCTCTCGAGGACTCTGAGTGGAGGGGTTCTGAAAGCTTAAATGCTTAAGTTGTTGCTGGAAGAAGGGCTCCGCTGGAACTTATAGATTATAGGGTACTATGTAGACACTTGTTAGGATGAGCCCTGTAAATTGAAAGTGTAGATGTGCAACAGAACCATTTTTGGGGCGGGGTTGAGTAGAAGGGGTTTTGGGAGGGTATTTGGGAGGGTATTTGGAAGAGTTTCTGAAATAGTCTAACACGCTAGTCTTAGCTGCGAGAACCTAAAGAACGAAGCGAAGAACAAAATTGCCCACAGATCGAAACTCCCAGTCTATACTTTCAAGAGAGCAATCTTCCGATATTTTGTCAAGATGACGGCTGGAAAATAGCTTTTTAGATGTGAAACATGAGTAAATTATGGCATAACTGTCATTGAGAGCTCTAAATGGAGTTAAGTTCCACTAATCGCCTAGCAGAAATAACGGACTGGATTGGCGCCAAAACATATATTCTTGATTCTAAGAACCGTGACATAGTATTGTACTACATATACACTAGCTGTGATGAGGACTGTAATATGGATTTGCAGGTTTCTAACAAAATGCTTCTGGAGAATTTAGTGGAAAAGGGGTGGGCATGATTGTAAGACTAGTTTTTGACGTTGGAGCAAGAAGCATGGTCTCGGATTAGCGTCCCATGCGTTGAGGTTTGGAAGGTAGATTTTCAGAATCTGTTATTCTATTCAGACAAAGGAAGCACCTACGGATCTTGAGAATTGTGAGAGTTGGATGCGGACTGCTGGATATTCGAGAATGGATTTTGGATAATGAAGATTTTAAGTTCGAAAAAGTTTCAATTCTCGGAAAACAAGAGGGGTTTCAACAATTAATACAGTATTGTTTGTTATTCCTGGTTGGTGGGTATGATAGGTATGAAGAACATTGCTTGAAGTAAGACAACTTCAAACTGGTAACAAAATGTTTGTGGCCAGAACTTTTCGCACAAATTCATAGTATGGAAGTGACTTGTTGGGATGAAGCTTGTAATATGGAAAGTCAGATGTACAAAAGAAAACTTTTAAGAGTTCTGAGTGGTAGACGACAACTCAAGATTCTAGTTCTAATTACCGAGACTCTAACAGAGACTAACACTAAGGGGTGTGACTGGAATTTCTTTGGGCTCATAATGTACATTTCAAACCGGATGACAAACCGCACACGATTAATTTTGCACTTTTCAAAATGGGGCCTGCAATCATGAAGTTGGAGATGTGAAACAAAGCTATTTTGCAGGTTCTAGATGGTGGATTCATAAAAATGGTGAAAAATACTAGTTTTAGGTGCTAAAACTAAGAACCGGCCGGCCGTGTTCTAAATCTTCTATCGGAACACATAGATGTCAACACAATGACAATAGCGATAGAATTGTCAGGGTGAGCATTGGAAAATGTAGATGTGCAACATAATTCATATGAATCTATTTCAAGGTCTATAAGTGGAGGGAATTTGGAAGCCAGATTAGGCCAACTACCGAAACTAAGAGAGTGTGAAGAAATTGGATTCCTCACTAGTCGAGACTTGGAAGCCCCAGGAGGTGATATACTAAGTATACTTATCGGATGGGCCCTGTGGTATAAGAGTACAGATATGCAGCATACCTTTTTCCGTAGCTCTAAATAGAAGAATGTGGTAGACTATGGACATACTAGTCACAGCTACCGGAACTAAGTACTATCCCATGTTAGACGTTTTCATCTAAACTTGTCGACTTAGAAAGAGTCGCAGACGTCGCTTTATTAGGTGAACTCAACGTACCAATACCATTCCCCTTCCCCCCTCCAACACCGCAACCCACAAAACCCCCTTCTGAAGATCATGATCCAGGTATTTCCCCTGAAAAAAAGCTTGCCCAATAACCCACAAACCCAATTTTTCCTCACAATCAAACCCTGAAATTACCAAGGTACAATTATTTCCCTGTTGGTCAACCAAAAATATTGAGCTTTCGAGATTGAAAATCCTAGATGTAGTGGGAGACATGAGAGATAGAGGTTGGATCGAGAAGGCAAATTAGACTCGATAGTCGGAAGTGATAAACATGGGTCATATCCTACTAGTGTATTACCCGTCATGGAAGAAGTGAGTACGAACTGCATATTGGTTATATTAAAGAGGACTTCGACGGCAGAAATTGGCCGCACAATGCCGCTTACTTCTTTCCACTATCAAACTCTAACAACGCATCCTTTAAGCCCATGACAATATTTCCCTTAACAGCAACTATCTCCAAACATGGCCCGTTCCTGAATGATTGGCACTTTTGTCAATGATGCTTTGCTAACTAGCTTGGTATTGAGGACCTCGAGTATAAATGAGCCAGTGCCGTTTGTGGAGAGCGTAAGTCCGAATCGGCATTCTGAGACGAGATCCTGATCGCAGAGGTTGTGGAAATAGGGAGTGGAATTACTACCGCTAAGTGAGGGGTCACCGAAGCCGACGAAACCATCATGGGGGTAGATGGAGGTTGTGGTGGTATTGGTATTGGTATTGGTATTAGAAGTGGATGGAATGAAGACGATTTTTGGCCGGGGAGAGTGAGGAATAGAAGAGAACATTATCATTGTAGAGGGAGCCATTTATCTGAAAGGTGATGAATTTATGTAATGTGTAAATTTATAGGGGTAATTGAGATGATATACAGTTTCGCTCAAACTTCCAGATGATGAATCACTGATGATAGTTTTATGAGTCACATTAAATGATATTCGTAGATTTACAGAGGCGGAACCATGTCGATAAGGAATTCAACTGGATCCTTTTTGCTACTGACTGTTAAGCGTGGAAGCTAGAATCCCTCGAAATTGTGTAGTTTGACATAGAGCGGGTTATATAAACCGACTCCTACCGTTGTCATGGGTCGTAGGCCCAATGACCTGTATTCGTCTCCTATGTAAGGGAATTCTCATTGCCATTGGGTGCACAGCTTGAACGGAGGAAACGAGTGCTAAAGTATTGACGAGTGCTCCCGCTAGGGATCTGGCACTTGAACTGTACATTATGTGAATATCAAAGTCTTTGAAGCAAAAGAAGACCAGAAATCGCTAGGAAAATGGGAGAGAAATAAGAATACAACTGTGGGCAGAAAAAGCTTCAACAGTTAACAAACTTAATTGTTTAAGCATCTCACTTGAGATCATAGAATCCACCATCTCGTTCCTTAAAATGGATACTCAGTTGTCGTCAACCAAGTCAGCCTCATTCTGGTCATCGAAATGAGGATGTGGAGGTTCTAGTCTATTTTCATTGGCCCATTCGTTTGGACATTTATATTGTGAAGGCCAGAGGAATCGGGATTGGGGTAAATCGATAAGGCTCAACCACTCCATAGGCAGGTAGGCCTCTAAATTTTGTGATATGAGCAAGCGGTACCGGAAGCCCTTATTAGACTTGTCGATAGAAGCTGTCTGCAAATCTTAAGCATTTGCTTAAAAGAACTGTGTTTTGAACGTGTAATATCTGCTTGGACCGAGTGTTGGATTTTGGTAAGCAAGTTTCAGAAATAGGGGTCATCTCGTAATCTACTAACCCTTTTTGGACGCACTAATCCTATTCTCGGCACGACCTCACTCTCATGGAAAAGTGGGGGTGATAGTTTATACTTCAAGAAATAATATCACACAAACACACAACGATGATTGGATATTTGCACAATCAAAAGGTGGGTATCGACAACGAGGCTCCACGTCATTTACCCAACGCCCTGCTGAGCCTGCCCGCTCAGCCTCCTCGGAAGCCATCTACCAAACGAAGATGAGCTCCAGTATTATACGTTTTCGATACGGTGGTAGCAAAGTCCGATCGGGATGCATTACATGCAAGTAGGTTGCATTCCTAGCTTAACCCCGCGGAGAATTCTTTTCGTTAAGCTTATTTTGGTTTAGGGCACGGCGTGTGAAATGTGACGAAGGCAGGCCAACATGTCAACGGTGTTTCGTTGCCAAACGGACTTGCGAGGGATATGTACCACCGCCGGCGGCATCCGCTTCCGGTAGCGGGCCTCTAAAATTCATCGTATATTCCGCTTCTGCACCCGTTGAAGGATTAAGCCTTTTACCAGGTACCACGGAACGACAACAGAGATGTTTTGATTTTTTTCGGCTTCGGACGGCACTGGAGTTAGCGGGACCATTTGGAGCGGCGGATCTTTGGTCTACTATTTTACTTCGGACAGCGCATGCTGACTCATCCATTTTCAATGCTGTTGTTGCGTTGGGGGCCCTCCATGAGAATTTTGGGCTTTCGAGAGATGCCCATGCAACAGATTCAGAGTATGCCTTAATTCATTACCAGAAGGCTATCCAACGGATAATTGCTTTAAACAATACAAATCTGATGTTGCATGTGGATATCGTCCTAATGATGTGCATAGTCTTCTCCGCGTTCGATAGTCTGAGGGGTCATTATAAGGCCTCTTTGACCCACATCGCTAGTGGTATAAAGATTCTTCTCGAGGCAGATAGGAGACTTGGGGGACTTAGAGATGGCTCCTTGCAAAAGGAAGTTTTCCTTCCCATGTTTGTCCGATTAGAAAACCAAATTACAGAAGTTGGACAAGCATCCGCTGTGGTAAACACTACACGCTTCATTCAACCACCTACCCTCTCGATACCTCGTACCTTCAAATCGGTAGATGAAGCGCATAATACATTCGATTTATTCCTATCTTATCTGTGGCAAATGATGGCAAAAACGGAAGAACCCTCCAAATCTCCCATATTTTCTCCTCCGTCACTTGAAAGCCATCATAGATACGACGGACTTGCGAAATGGTTAGACCCTTTGGACCCTCTCCGCGAACAAGTCGATTATTTTACTTGTCAGACTCCACCAATTCATGGAGCCAATATGCTACACAGTTTTTCCTCTTGGTGCGCTGCCTTTGACGCGTCTGATTTTCCACCATTTCATCCTGCAGTCCCGATATTGCAAATGAATCGTGCAATGCTTTCTCTCCTCCTCTGTATTGATATAACGCTTGGCGAGACGGTTTGGGATTCTCACCTCCCTCAATTTCAAAATTTGCTAGATTTTGCCGAGAAACTTTCCCTGAGTGAACACAGAAATGGTCCTGGTCATAGAGGCACACCACCGACTTTCCATTATCATCTCGGCGTTCTTGCACCTCTTTATTTCGTCTGCACTAGATGCCGAGATCCACTAACGCGTCGTCGAGCTCTGCGTATTCTCGAAAGTTGTAACCGAAAGGAAGGAATTTGGGATAGTGCAGTGTGCTCTAGGATCTCTAAGCAAATTATAGAGATCGAAGAAGGAGCCGCGGTTGAAGCTATGATTAAGAGTGGCATCAATCCCAAATCAGGTGGCTGGGTAGTAGAAAAGGCGGAACAAATACCAGAAGAGGTAAGGGTTAAAGAGTGTATCATGAAATTTGGGGTGGAGAGAAAAGGTTTGATTAAGTACAAAAGAGGGGGGATCTGGTATCTGGTAGATGATGGATAATTGGGCAGCAGGAGATCAAAGCGAGGAAACGGTTTGGTAAGATACTGGTGTATTTGGGCACTCATAGTATTGACGAGTGGTATCACCATATAAGCTGTGAGCTTCCTTGATAATAGAAGTTGCGGAGAAAATGGCGCTGCTGTGTACGAGAGAACCTCCATAAACCAATACATCATAATTGCAGATAAACACGCGGAACCTCAAAATTTACCCAGAAGATTTAAGTGCGCTTCAAAGACTCCTTCATTAATATTAGAGGGCAATATGCATCCAGCGGTGGCCGGAACTTTTCTTTAGTCCTGCACAAGATCGTATTTGAAAACGGCAACGCATCGCTCAACATATGCACTCCTACACGATGGAGAAGCTATGAAACTATATAAAGCTCGGCTTACGCTATAACTAATCCACATAGAGAAATGCGGAAAATAGATGAGCAGGTGAATCGTACGAAACCACTATGGAAGATATCGATGACAGGATAAATAGCAGGGCAGTCAGTTGTACAAGAACAACTTATCGGCTGTAGTTGCCCGCTCTTGAGATAGTTAAGCCAACTATTATGTTGTGGTATGGATAAAGATCCGTTAAAGAGAATTGCCGAATGATCAGGCCCAATTTAGCAAGTCAGCTTCGCCAAGACTTCCGATGAATCCATCCGGATGAGAGAAGCATTGAAAGGTGTTCAAGCATTGAAGGCTTTCACATCTAGTCTTCTCGTATTCACCCGCAAACGGCTGAAAAGTTTCCCGGGGAAGAGATGCAGCAAAAACTATTCAGAAAAGAGAAATTAAAGCTAGAGCCAATGATCCTTCAAGCTAGCCATCAAGCAATGTTAATTCGTACTCGCAAACCGTGGCTTGACCGCTAGGAGTGCGGCCATTGGGTGATTAGGTACCGAAATTAAAAAGCCGTTGATTATTGATATTTGGTTCCTGGTGTCACAAGCCCTTGATATGCAGCCGATAATTTTCGATAGGTAGCTAAAGTTCAATGAGCAGTGGATGGGTGGTGAAAAATAAATTGTAGGTACCATCATTCGATGATTGTAAGCTCTTTAGGCATATCTTCATGGTCAATCCCAAAAATTTATAGCTTTCACAAATAGCTCCGGTTTTTGAAAGCTCCAACCATGTCGTTGTCCTTCCACTAGGAGGAGCCTTGCTTTCAGAACTGTTTCTTCTCAGTTGATATCATCTCTCTCAATACAATCCTTCTCTTTATCGTTCATAGTCGCCGCAAGAATGCACGTCTGTGCTTTTACCCCTTCAAATTGGTCTTTCCAGTCTCCCCTACCTTTAAATTCGAAGCTCTCCCCAAGATTCTGCGCTATTGTCTTTCCTAGCTTGTATGTAGTGGCCGCTCTCATATCCGCTTTTGGTGTCTCTGATACTTTCGATCCGGACTTATCGCTGATCATGTTGAACAATGATTTCGGCAGATGCATGAATAGCCATGTTGCGGAAAACATAAATAGCCCCGCACCCCAATTGTACCAACTGTTAGGACTGCCCCAAGATCTCTCGCAGCCGCTGACAAACACTCCACCATCACCTACTATATTCGGATATTTGTGCGCAAGATATAGTGCAACATTTCCACCCAAGAACATGCCAGCTATGTCTGCCTTTCCATCTTTCGCAGGTCACTGATGGAATTTGCGAAGAGGGAGGCGGTGTCCGGAATGCTGAACGGTATAGATGAAGAAGTGAATCGCCTGTGGGATGGGAAATCGGGTATAAGGATATGGAAGAAAGATAGCTCCACAGAGATTGATACAAAGTCCCATTGATGTGAAGAGGAGAGAGCTCCATGAAGAAGTAGCAGTGTTCGAGAACTAGAGGATTGATGGATTTGAAGTGAAGATGTGGAAACTCATATTTACTCAAGTAGCGATTAATTTGAGAAGAGAAAAGAGAAAAGTGGACAGAGAAAATAGAAAAGAAGATACAATACCTCAATAAACCATCGCGGGTTTGCCATCATTAAATATCAAGTTGAAAATTAGGACAAGTTGATAATAGAGAAGTAGGTACCTAAGATTACCTACCTAGGTAAGGTTAAGCCGCAATATATGATTACATAATGCCGCTAACTCCAAGTGGACCGTGCTGCCGTGCCCCATGCTTGTGCTTGTCGAAGACAACGACTGCTTCCTCTCAACTTTCATTCATGTGGAATATAAGTGAAGGATATAGCTTCATCTCGAGAATGAACTGCTTGCAAACCCTTATTTGCTCCATGTCATCTTCCAGAATCATTTCTTACAGCAGCCCAAACCTAGCACCCGCACTTTGGTAGCTTGGCAAAAGGCTTGATTCTTCATCTTTCCTTATTGATCCTGAAGGTCTTATAACAACATAACAGACAGCCTTGGGAATTGTGATGAATCAACGGATTTTACCATATTACCAAAAGGTTCTACGAAAGCGCAAGTGATCAAAACTTCTCAGAATGGCATTTTAGATTATTGGGAAAGTTTTCAATATGTAATATGTGCTATCAGGTTGGACCTGAAGGAATTACATTCACAGCAGTACTTCATGATCTTACCTATGCAAAGTCTAAAATTCTGCTCGGGGCTTCCTCTAAGTCCTACTGAAATCAATGCAGCTAGCCTTTTGAAAACCCTATGCCTATGATTTGTAAGAACATGATAGGCCTTCGACGTACCTGCCAATTTCATATCTACATGGCTCGCCGCTTCCCCGATTGTGCAAGTTGCCTATCATCTCTGGGGAATCGAGATAAATACTCAAAAAGAGAAACCTTGCCTGTATTGTATCTCCTTCACCTTTCCAAATTCCAAGGAAAAAATTCGAAATAATCCGCTACATGATTTAGAGGGTATTGCAAGTGTCGAACTTTCTTGCAACCTACCAGTGAAAGCATCTCCATTTGTCCAATAATCAAAGTCTTTACATTTCACATTCTCATACATCTCTTTTAATCTTGATATATCAAATGACTATTTAAACAGGGAAAGGCTTATTCCTTTATTGTATCGAGCCTTCATTTACCTTCAGTCCAGAAGAACTCTCGGAAAGAAAAGGCCATCATGGCATTCTCTCATCTCTACGTTACCGTGCTCATTGCGGGAATCTTTCTTAATTTCTTAGTTCAAGGTTTATCATCTACTGATGAATATAGAGATGCCGATCTACAGCAAACAGGGTATCTGTGAGGACTTCTTTGACATCCTGAAGAATAAAAGTTAGAAAACTAAGTCATAGTCAGGTCTAATCATAACATGGACCCCGGAATTATTGATAGCTCATCATTTGGACAGCTGTGGAAAGTCCCTTTCAATTTCCAAGAACAAGTTAGTAGTTCCATCAATTTTCCATTCCGACCCACAGAATGTCAAGTCTCTCTACAATCTGCGAGGCAAACAAAGAGGTTAATTATGGGGGGGTATTATGTCCTCCGATCAAGAGTTTATCTCGGCATGCATTGAGCAACTGCATTTTTGTTATGAAAGTGTGTTGTCTGGGAATGGGATTACTTTACGCAGCGCACGAGTAATTGCTGATGAAGGCAGTTCTATGCTAAACCATTAACTTATACACCACTTACGGGCGGCCCTCAGTTGTTATTTCTTGCATCCAGTCAAAACTATATCAGAACCCTCAATGCAAAGACAGGAGTTCTCATAAACTCAAGACAAGTTCATACCCCATTCTTACAATCTGATATAGGATGCACAGGTCAGTGTCGGTATAAAGCAAACTTGAACTCCTTGTGCTGATATCTTGCAAGATATTCCCAATTTCATTGGTATTATAGGTAGGAAAGACTTATTCCCCAGCCTCTTGCATACATTAATCTAGCTGTAGGTACACCAGTCATCGACCCGGCTACAGATATAGCGTATTTCTTTGCCAAGACTTATATACCTAACTATCGAGTCGCTGGAAATACTGGAACTGCAAATGGCGTTTATTACTTTCATGCAGTCAACATCAGTACATTACTTGACGTATTTCCGCCAATACTTATCGATGGTGCAATTGCAGATAACGCCCCTCAAAAGTATTTTATTGGAGGAGTTGTTTTACAACGTCCTTCATTAACACAAGTAGGTAGTGTTATATATGGCTCGTTTGGAGGCCATTGTGATTTATTTAATTATACTGGTCTTGTGATGGGCATCGACATCAACAAAGCCAAGATCATAACAAATTGGGCTGTTGAAAGCGGACCACTAGTTCCGCAAACAAACGTTCTTCTTCAGGGTGGAGGAGGCGGAGAAGGTGGGATATGGATGAGTGGGATGCCATTGGCAACTGATGGAGCCAGGATTTTCCTTGTGTCTGGCAATGGTGGTGTAAATCTCCCATCTCCCTAAATGTAATTTCAGCATGCTGACGATTCTAGGCTCATCAAAATCAAGGGACGCCAGCTTCTGGTTCAAGTGGTTGTAAAACCCTCGGAGAAGCAACTATCAATCTGGCTCTTGACAACACAGGCGTGATTTCCGTATCAGATTATTTTCAGCCCTACGACTATCAAAACATGGATGCTGGCGATCAGGACTTTGGTAGTGGAGGTATTGTTCTACTTGATCCGACAGTATTCAAAGGTACAGGAGTGGATAAGATGGCTGTCACTGCTGGCAAGAATGGAAAGATATATATCCTGAATGCAAATAATCTTGGAGGATATAAATTAGGGCCTGGACAGACGGACAATATCTTGCAAACCATTGTCACAAGTGCAGCCGTGTTTGGAGCTTGTGGCTCCTATCCTCTCGAAGGTGGCTTCATTTATTGCACTCCAGTTGGCTTGGCAACATCGGTCTACCAGCTTACGTTCACGTCTAGCGGCCTTCCCCAGTTTTCTAAGATTGGTCAGACGAATGAGGTATCCGCAGGCCGTGTTGGAGTGGGGATACCAACTGTTACTAGCTTCAATAACCAAGTTGGTACAGCGATTCTTTGGATGACAGATCCCGATGCTGGCCTCCGTGCATGGTACGCTGTACCTCAAAATGGTGTCCTACAGAAAATAAAGTTACCCCAAATTGGAGGTGCTAACAAATTTCAACGTCCAGCTTTTGGGGATGGTCGAGTATATACAACAGATTCGAACGGTGTTCTTTATTGTCTCGGGGCACCTGTCAACCTTCCTTGTGAGTCATACTCTTCCCTCGAACAGGCTTTTCAATAGCCCGGACTAGCAGAACAGATTCAAGGTCTCAGTATTCGAAATGCTGTCAATCTTTATTAATGGTTTGATCATTCAAATCCTTTGAAGATCTAAATCAATTCAAATTTAAGAATCTTGCATTATGGAACTGCAGTCCGGACCATCTGATACTGCAGGCCTCAAACGCCCTCTTTGTTTGTGTATCGGAAATGTGAACTATATGCTGACTCGATACTTAGTAAATTGCACCTCGCCAATCGATTTCGGGATGGTAGCCCTTGGAAACAAGGCAACCCAAACCGTTAATTGTACTACCAATATTGCGATTACTTCAATAACAGGCGCAACTGTCGGGAATGGGGGTTTCTCTGTTGATAATTCAAGCCTGCCAATCGGCCCCTTGAAAGCGGGTGCCACATTCACATTCCCTGTCACTTGGGACTTGACGAATGTCCAAGTTGGAGTTACTGCGAATACCTCGTTCGGAAATGTGTCTCCTGGTATCAAAAGCACTCCCTTGACGATCTTAACGATAAACGCGGTCGCTGACTACGCCACTTTGTACCCAATAAGTCTAACTGGGACTGAAGTATCCTCGAAACCTTTTCTGGCAATTGCCCCTACTACTGTGGACTATGGCGGAATTATCATCACCAATGTAAGCAACATCAATCCTCAGTCAGCTATCTTTACGATATCAAATAAAGGATTGATGGCCATGACAATCAAGGGCTACGCATATACTGCGGATGAGTTGGATGATAACCCAGCCTTCGCTAATAGCACACTGATAAATGGAACATGGGATCTTGGATTTGGATACTTCACTGCCGTGGGTCTACCAGAAATAGGAAGCCAGATCGCCCCAAACTCGCAGATATCTATACAATCTTCTTTCAATCCTACCAACGGAACTGGATCATATAATTCTTACTGGCAAGTCTGGTCAGATGGAGGTTCAGTCAACATCATTCTTGAGGGAATTGCATCAACAGCTCCGATAGCCAATTTTTCGATCAGCAATGGAGAAGGTGGGTGGCTTCCCCAGGCTAATGTTCTCATGGATTTTGGAAAAGTAGCACCTGGGAGTTCGTCTTCTCAGCAGATACGAATCTGTAATATTGGTGGTTCTTCGCTAGAGATTAGCAAGAGCAAACCACCGAACGGCGTCTTTCATATTAGTGATCCTACGGAACTACACGAATCCCAACAGATTGCTGTGCATGATTGTGCATATGGAACCGTTATTTTCTCGCCAAATGTTGAAGAATACAACAAGCCAGATCTTCTTCTCAATAACACTTGGACCTTGAATACCGATGACGTAAACTGGGGAGTCCACGTTATCGAAATTACTGGGACCGTTATCTCGAAGAAAGTTGGCCCTTTAAATGCCACTACTGGACAAACAATTTACAACTACCTCGGATGTTTTCGAGAATCCACTACTGGACCACGTCTATTTCCCAATCAAGGTTATAGTCCCAATATCACTGGAAATAGTAACAACATGTGCCAAGATGCATGTTATGGACACGCACAATACAGCTTTGCTGGTACAGAGTATACAAGTGAATGCTATTGCGGAAATACTCCACCACCTCTAGCGGCACAAGATCTTACCGATGAATTGTGCAATTTTGCCTGTCCCGGGGATTTAGATGATGCTTGCGGCGGGACGGGGTACATTTCCGTCTTCTATGATCCTGCAAAATACGTTGCTGGGACCGATCCGGCATTATATGGGCCCAAAACAGTCAACAGTGTTGGCAATTACAATTACCTAGGATGCTACAGCGAAGCAACCAAAGGTCGTGCTCTCTCCAGTCTACAGCCAAAGCCCCCAACTGGAGGTTTTACGATAGAATCTTGTCAAAGAAGCTGCTCGGCTTACGAATATTTCGGAATGGAATATTCCAATGAGTTAGCCTTCCCTCTTTTTCAACAACTACAGTCAGTTTGCTAACTGATTCAGATGCTACTGCGGCTCAAACATTAATGCTGGATCTGTTCTTCAAGCTAGCACAATACCTAGTGTAAATGGATGCAACATGTTATGTGCCGGGAATTCTAGCGAATACTGCGGTGGTATGTTTCCTTCCCTATCATCCAATCCTATCCTACTCTATCTTCGATGGAAACTAAAAATGTTAACACATGCACAATAGGAGGCTCCAGACTCAATATGTATCAACTCAATGGCACTATTTCAACACCAACATTAGTCTCAACAGGACCAATCACAGTCACAAACTTAACAGGATGGAATTATCTAGGTTGCTATAATGAATCTACAACCGGGCGCGCATTAAGCGGTCTTGAAAACCCAATTCCTGGGGCGAATAATAGTGTGGAAGCTTGTTCGATGGCTTGTGGGGCGTGGACTTATTTCGGGGTTGAGTATGGTGAGTTTGTTTTTCTTTTTTGGAGATTATCAAGAGAGGCTTTGATATGGGGGAGGGAATTTTGATAAATGGGATGGGCTGAAGAACGTTGCTAATGATGGCTGTGCAATTTTAGGAAGTGAGTGTTATTGTGGTAACTTTATAAACAAGGGCGCAACACTTCAGGTAGGCACGACACCGAGTGTAACGGGATGTGATTTAGTTTGTAAGGGGAATGGAACAGAGTATTGTGGAGGGAGTGTGAGGTTGAATTTATATCAGGTTGTTTGAGAGGGTGGGTGGTGGGTGAGGGGTGAGGTTGAGGTTGAGGTTGAGACGAGAGAGGTCGGGGTGAGAGGATGTGAAATAATATGAGAGATACTGGGAGACTGAGGGAAGGAAGAGAGTATTTTTTGGTTGATTTAGATAGCATGCTAGTGATATATTTGCGCAAGAACTTTTATCTTTCCTCGTACGTTCAAAGTTGGAAATGGGTTGATCGAATGATTTGCACTGGAGTTGATAAAAGCGAGAGTGGTGATGTGATAGGTGATCAATGGTCGTGAGGTGAAGATATTTTGTATACAGGTCTGAGAAGTAGGAATAAGATCGTTTGCGGGTTGTAAGGATGTAGGCGAGGATTATGTGGATGGAGGAATGGGGTTTTTATATGGTTTGTGCATGCAGGATAGGAGGGGTAGAGTTTTAGTTGGTGTGTATTTAGTGTAGAATAAAATTTGATCCGCTGCTTTGGAATCTGGTTGTTTGGTTCTTGATTTTTTTGGATGGGGATGGCGATGGGGTTAAGGATGGGGATGAGTTGCGAGTACAAGAAACTTGACCTTTTTTGTGACATACTATACTTTATCTGACCTTCTCTAATGCAGTTGAGTGGAATTGATAGAAGGTGATGTTGATGAAAACTTCGAGGATGAAGCACTCACTATCTGGATGACCAGAAAGTTAGCTCAGCTGATATATCGTAGTTTGTTAAAGATTGATACGTTTGAGTGTGCGGATGTATCGCAGAGTACCTTTTTATTGGTTGTGGTTAGCATTAGCAGATGCTGCAAGTGAGGCTCGTGGATGAGGAGGTTAAGGTTGGGAGATTGAGGCTGGGGTTTTTTTCTTTTGGAGGGGAAGAATGGGGGAGGGGGTCATGTTAAGGGTATGCGGCTATAGTGAACATAATGTGCTTCTGTTCGACTGTTATATTTGAAGGAGGGAAGATGCGATGGTTTGATAGAGAAATGGATGAGAAGGCTCTCTCTCTCTCTCTCTCTCTCTCTTTGAGATGGAAATAGTTGGGTTGTTTGAACAAGAGTTTACCAAATCCAATAGAAAATTGGCTGGGCTCTGCTGTTGAATCCTGGCTTTGCACTTGGACTTTGCTTTTTCCGTGAAGATTCTTTCGGGCACACACATCCTGCAGGATGGGAAGTTGAAAAGAAAACAGTCATGATCCGAAACCCGGTAAGAAATGCGGAAAGCGGCAGCTGGCGACGAATAGGGGGTTTTCATTTTGCGTGACCGATCTGAAGTTCAAACGCAGGTAAGGAAGGAATTTAGCAATGGCCGTAACTCAATTGATTGCTTTTTCCTAGGAAGGTTAAAGAATGTTATTTATGAGTAAAAGATGCTCGCAAACAGAAGACAAGATATTCAATGACTTCGATGAAGTGAGATTAATTGTTCTTGGGTGTGAATTTAAAACGAACGATGATAAGCCTTTTATACCAAAGGTGCGAGTGTAGTATGAAATGAAAGAGGTTTATGAAAAGCCCAATAATAAATAGGGGCTAGGGTAGATTAAGCACAGACCTCTTGGTTACTAACTGCTTCAACATCATTCATTACTTATATGCATGTTCATCCATATACACTCACCTCATCATGTTTTCAGTCAATATCACCTCATCCCATGAACTTGTTTGTGAAGTTGCTTTTGGGAATGTCTTCTTGAAGTGGAAATGTTCTTTGGATCTCGAATGTCAAAAGACTTGGATATTATGCAGCAGCTTTTTGTCTTGTCTTGAGCTAATCTGTGAGCTAGCTCTTTGAGGGCTGATATGCCGAATTGAGTGGGGTGTATTAATGCGTGTATCCGCTCTTTAATGAAGCCATACTGCAAAATTCGCGTTGACATTACTTCAGAGCAGTTGAATTTGCCATGGTCGTAGCCGGCTATTGGAGTAGGTGACTAGGAAAACCGAAGGCTTGGTCAAGTGCAAGCTCATATGAACTGAGGTTGGAGTCCCTCGGATCCCGTCTCAAATCTTGACCTACAAGTAGAAGAATTCGAGTTCTTATGAGAATTCTGGCACTCTGTGATATATCATATCCTATCAACTTCTGGAAGTTCTGCCCCTTCAAATCCCTGCGAAGTACAAGCAGTTACCCGCAATCTTGGCAGCGATTAGCTAGAATTCATATCAGTGGACTATAGGGTTCTATAAATCACCGGACAAACGAACAAATCTCCAAGTGCTGTTGATGGGGTATTTTAAAGAAAGGACTGACCTTGATTTTCGCTAGGTTGTCGGCAATGACACTTATGATATGTTTTGTGCAACTTCTATTGCTCTCTATGAATGATCATAAAACCACATCAGATACGCTGCTCACATATAAATACACTGGAATCTCGGCGAAGACTGCAAAATCTGCATGGAGGTAGCTTCACTTTACCATCCCTTGCATGTATTCACTCCTGGGCATCTGTTATCTCAACCCAAAAAAGTTTTTTTTCTGCTGTCGATCAGATCAATCTCTCACTTCCAAAAACTTCTAACCAACAATCTCAAAACAACACAACCACACAACCACAAACCCTACTTTAAACCACGATTCATAAAACGTTTCTTTCCGAGCAATTGAACTTGCAGACTACCTCAAACTGATTCTAGCCGTCAAAACATAACAACTCTCTCCTCTATGGTATTTCAATTACCTCAATCTCTCTAGACTTATTTCTCGTCTTTGCACAAAACATACTTTTTCCTCACTTTTGAATTCAGAAATAATTGAAGGGATACTCGACACAAACTCTTCATACCTGAGACTTTCAAACTAGCCGGAATCAATCTTGAGAAGCATTGCATTCTCTTCATGTGGGCGAGTGCCTTGCAGCAACTATACATTAACAATGAGTCTCAATAGCTCATCGACCTCTTCAAGTCTACGAGACTCAAAAGTGAACGCTCTGCCGGGTTCCGCGAAGAATTTGGAACATATTCATCGGACGGGACATGCCATCGATGGATGTGCAGGATTAACTGCAAAAGCACTGTCAGAAAAAACTGCAATGAGTACCGTGGCGGCACCCAAAGAGGATCGTGACGAACAACTTCTTGAGCCTATAAAGACCGAGAGAAACAGCGCTGATGTCAAGATCAAGCAAGATTCGATGCCTCCATCATTAAAAAAATCCTCCACTATCTCTAGGGGGTCAAGAAAATCCCTATTTGAGGGAGTAGTGTCCCATATACAGGGATACCTCAATCCAAGAAATGTCAAAAGCTCACCAGGATCTGGTGATATTGATTCATCACACAGCCAGACATCATCTCCGGGGCAGAAAAAAAAGACTGTTCGAAGACCTTCAGCACGAAGCCCCAAGGAATATTTTGCTCGGCAGCATGCAGGCGGACCGAAAAGTAAAAAACACAAATCAAACCGCAATCCCACAAGAACTGGCCGTGTAATAAAACCAACTAGCAAACATTCCAAGAAAAAGAAGTCTCAATCTGGTGAAGTCGCCTTAGAAAAGCTGAAGCAGAGATTTACAGCCGCTGATCCATTTAATATTGATCTTGGAAAGGAGGCTCCGAGATTCCAAGCACGTACACAGCGGGAGCAATTTGAGAAACTTCTTGCCGACTGTCCAGAATATCACGACATACATAAACGTGGTGTGAGTAAAACCGCATTGCAAAAGGCCTGTCGAAGCTTTGGGCACGGAAAGGTGCTGCCCCTAGATGGAAGATGGAAACTGCAGGGAATGAACTCTCGTAAGAAGAACCACTAGATATTTAGACTCTCTCACTGACAATCATTATAGCGCTGCATAATCATCAGTTGATTGGAGGATCTTGGATGCTTTCCCGAGAGTATTCTCCGCAAGGTCCACAAGGGGGCATTTTGGCAGATACTATGGGATTAGGGAAAACAGTTGAATGCGTGGCTGTAAGACCATCTATCTCCAAATACCTGCGTTGAAACTGACAATATAGTTAATTGTCGGAAATCCTCCAGACCCTGATGAAATCCCGCCTGAGCGGCGGACTACTCTGATTGTGGTCCCCAGTAGTATCGTATGTAAATTTCCAGTAAGAAGAAGCCATAAACTAATTTCTTGCAGCTGTCTCAATGGAAGAAAGAGCTCGCGAAACATGCTGGAGACACAATAAAGCGAGTAGATATCTACAAAGGCCGTGACATGCGCGATGCAATTCTTTACACGGGTCTAGATGTGCTACTTACCACATTCAGAGAAGTTACTGCTAGCGCACCGTGGCCAGACAAAGAAACTTTGAGCTCCTTGAAGAAGGAAGTTAGGGAAAAGAAGCGCAATGTTGAGGATGGAGAGACTTCGCTCATAGAATTCTACATGAAGCAAAATATGGAGACCGCGGGTGTCTTGCATAAGATCCATTTCTATCGAGTAAGCCTTGCACCAACCTAAAATGATATATCGATCTCTAATATACAACCTCAGATATTCATTGATGAGGGTGTAAGTAATTGTCCATTCGATACAATGGAAAAATTTGCGTACTCACACATAGCAGCATCTGGCTAAAAATCCCTGTTCGAAGACAAGCCTTGCTTTGAATGCTTTGAAAAGCACATATAGATGGGTCATTACAGGCGTATGCTACCTAAACCTTGCCATGTAACCAACACTAACATTTTGCATAGACACCATTTATGAACCGCATTCAAGGTATGGAGATCATTTAACTCTCATTATACAACTACTAATGCTTACTATTAGATTTTTACTCGTATTTTCGCTTTTTGAAAGATCCCGAAACAACCACATTTGCGAGGTCAGTCATGCACAATCAGCTCTTGTTTTCAGAAGATTGATGTTCTGTTAGATTTACCGCAAAATTTTGCAACTCAAAAAATGTTAGTCTTTCAACTTTGATCTATGAAATATCCCCATTAACGATCATACAGAAAGAATGTATCGTTCAGATAAGCAAAAAATTGGCCAAATTGATGATCCGGTGAGTACATGGCTCACATATTCTCTCATAGGAGATCGCTAAAAACAACGTGCTAATACGCCCCAGGAGGACGCTCGAAGACAGAATTCTTGGTGCACCGTTAATATGGCTTCCTCGAGCTCACCATTTACCCATCCCAGTAGAGTTCAATGTTGCTGAGAGAATCCTATACGAAGCCGTAGAATACAAATTTAAAGAGCTGCGGAACCAGGATTTTTCAGATGATGATCCGCGAAAGCCAATGTCATATGTATTCTCTCAGATTTCTCACTTGAGACAGTAAGTTTCCTTATTTTTCTTCAAATAACATTATTGACTATCATCTAGATTGGTTTCTCATCCAGCATTGATCGAGAGGAAACTTATGGTTGGTTCGTCCCTCAACAATTCTCGGTCTCAGACTCACAGGTATCAGATACTTTTTGATCAGGACGAACTACTGAAAATTATGGAGAAGGTTCAAGGCTTGGATCCCGTGTTATATCGGCGTATGAGACCAACGCCCCTTTTCTTAAAATGTCTACTAATTTGATGATAGGCATTGGGTCTTGGATTAATGGGGAAATGGCAAAAGTGGCTGACGAATATAAGCGTTCATCGAAGGAAGAACCAAAGATTTGTTTCAAGTGTCAGGAGGACGCGGAAGATTTACATGAGATTCCTGGATGCAATCATATGTTCTGCGAATTCTGCTTAGAAAACAACACGACGACTGAACTTTCGGAAGAAAATGGAGCCGAGGCAAGTTTTTATCTTGGTGCATTTTGATGATCGTTCTAACACTGCAGTAGATAAGCATGTGTCCAGCTTGCGCCGAACCCTATGCCCCCTCAGAATTGGAAGCAGTACGGGAATCTCCCAAGAAGGCCCAAAAAGGGGTTAATAAAAAGTATATGAAAGGCAAAGATGATCGTGGATACATACCAACCACGCAGAAGTCAATCTGGCTCGAGCAGTACGACCGAGGCGTCATTGAATTGAGGCCAGGTTCAAAGTTAGAAGGTGTAATGGAGCAAATTCGGGAGTGGATAGACAAATCTCCTGAAGAAAAAATTATTATCTATACGCAGTGGAAAATGGTGAGCACGATCATTGGCCGTATGCTCGAGGAAGAAAAGATTAATTTTCTCTATTATTCAGTGAGTCTGAACCTTGCTTACGTTGTATATACATGTACTGACTATCATATTCAAGGGCGAGATGTCTCAAACAATACGAGCCCAAGCTATCGACATATTCGAGAAAAAATCTTCCATCAAAGTTCTTATCTCCGGCCTTAAGTGTGGCGGTTTAGGCTTGAATCTTGCATTTGCTAAGAAGGTCATATCGGTGTACGTATTCAGTATGTTTTATCTTGAATTGGGATGCTAATGCTATATATAGTGAACCGTGGTGGAATCCCTGGGCGTATGTGAGGTGCCCGATGAAATTTGATCACAACTAATTTTTTTCTAGTGAAAAGCAAGCCTTCGGTCGTGTTCACCGTTTGGGCCAAAATGATGAAACAACCTTCGGGAGGGCTGTTGTGACCGATTCTATCGAGGGTCGACTTGTCGCACGTAAGTCACCTAAATAACTTTCATCTCAAGCCTTTCCGAGTTTACATTGCTAAAAAAAAACCTAAACAGTACAGCTCAAGAAGCTTCAAATCAACAGCATTGCCATGGAGGACAAGCTAACTAAGGAAGAGGAAGCATCCTTGCTGGAGCGTCACGGGCCTAAAGAGACACTTGACCTAAATTCTTTGGATTGCAATGGCGACTCGCTCTATGCTCTCATGGGCATAGACCCTGGCCTGAACACGAGTGCAGAAACTTTGGAGGAACCCCTCGAAGAGGTTTCTGGTGAACCGTCTGATGAAGAGTCTTCCGAAGAGTCTTCTGAAGACGAACTCATGGAGGATATTGATGACAATGACAGAATAAGCAATGATAAGCCCATGAAGGCTACAGTGGAAACCGACTACGAAGATGAAGATTAGGAGCTTCCATACTTTTGCTATGGAAACGATCCTTGCCGCAGTCCGATTGGTAATTGTCCATCAGCTTCGTAAAGACACTTACTACATACATCTTCCCTCGGTCACATTCTCAAAACGCCCTTAAAACCCCCCGGGTTGCTTAGAGAGCAAATCGCATATCCTGATCATCCAGAATATATCGATTCCATATCAATCTCGCAGAATCTTGCCAAAAACTTCTCTTCACCTGCAGCGTTTACTACCATCATATCCGCAAATCACACCCCAAAGTCTCCCGCTAGATATCCAGTTGATTTTTATACGCCGTTTTTTTCTGCAGACTTTGCTATTTCCCCCCTGGCCAACTATTCAAAACCGACGGACACAAAACACCAACCCCAAAATCAACATCCTCAAAGCCTCCCCATCAAAAGTTTTACCCCTTTGCGTTCATCAACATCCACCGTTATTCACCACGAATCACCAATTTCCCCATCTAATATCATCCAATACCATGCAACCCCAGTAATTATCACCCCAAAATTCTCGCCGTCATTCCCAACACTCGCCACCTGTTACTCTTCACTCTTCACTCTTCACTCCTTCCTCTTTCCTCCGCACATCCGCCGACCACAACGAAACTTATCTATCTCTATCCAGAAGCATTCCCATTTCCAATATTCCCTCTTCTGCGCTTGGAAGTCTCATTATCGGTCGGTCGGTTGGTACGACGTGTGGTGGTTCTAGAGTTGGGATGGGTGATTGGATGGCTGGATGGGTGAATAGCTATTATTTCCCATAGTATTTCTTATAGCATTTCTCATAGCATTTCCCATAGTATTTCTCACAGCATTTTTCACTTATTTTTCACTTATTTTTTTTTCATCAAATATCCCTAAAATAAGGAGAGAATGAATGAAGGAAGAAACGAAGGAGAAGAGGCAAATTACTTATTCACATACCCAGTACTTACAAATGAATGCAATTATTTCTATCTTCGCTTATTACCGAATTTCCTAATGGGATTATAAATGTGATGTTGAAAATTGATGTAGATTGATTACTATATTATCTCATCTGACCTTATCTTGTCTTCTAATCTCCAATCTCATATTATGTACAATGAATTAATTAGTTTGTTGTATGAATAATACTCTGATATCTTTACTTCGTTATATGTTTTGTTAAGGTTCTTTCTGGGTTGATTATTATTTTTCCTTTTCTCCCTTTTCCCTTTTCTTTTTCTCTCCCGCCTCTCTCTCTTCATTATCTTCTCTTCTTTAGAGTTTGTTTAGCTCGCCTCTCATGTCATCTTATCTCATCTCATGCTATAGCCTAGGCTAGGCTACTTTTATTTTTTACTTGTCTACCTCATTGATATATTCATTTCTTCCACTCTTGCACTCCACTAGCTCATCAACTCATTCCATCCACTCCATCCGACC
>NGKJ01000001.1:583502-596025 GCA_002162495.1 Myriosclerotinia curreyana
CCCCCCTATCCTCTCCTTTTCTCCCTTCTCCTCAATCCCCAAAAAGCGAAGATTATATCAAGGAACATCAAGGAACATCAACGAGCATCAATGAATCCCTAAAAACACTTAAAAACACCTAAGAACACTTAAAAACATTTAAAAACATTTAAGAACACTTAAAAACACCTAAAAACACCTAAAAACACCCAAGAACACCCAAGAATACCCAAGAACACCCAAGAACATTTAAGAATACCTAAAAATACCAAAGAATACAAAAAAAAAAATTAATGAATATCAAAAAGCATCAAAAAACATCAAAAACATCAAAAAAATATCAAAAAGCATCAAAAAATATCAAAAAGCATCAATAAACATCAAAAAGCATCAATAAACATCAAAAACATCAAAAAAATATCAAAAAGCATCAATAAACATCAAAAATCATCAAAAAACATTAATAAATACTAACAAATACTAACAAATACCAAAAAATACTAAAAAAATACCAAAAAAATACCAAATAATTCAAATACTTAAACAATCAAATAATCAAACAAAAAGTTTAAAAAAGCAGCGAATAGACAAGCAGGCAAGCAGGCACGCAGGCAAGCAAGCATGTAAACAAGTAGGCAAGGCACGTAAACAAGCAAGCACGTAAACAAGCAAGCAAACAGGCAAGCACGCAAACAAAGCAAGCAAGCAGCAAAGCTAAACGAAAATCAAAAAATATATCATTACTGCTGTAATAAAATTCCCTAGCCACCCTCCTATCATCTTATCCTCCTATCCTCCTATCCTTTTATCATCTTATCCTCCTATGATCCTATCGTCCTATCTTCCTATCCTCCTTATCCATCCCCTCTTTCCCTTCCCATCCCATCCCAGCCTATGCAGCATTCTCCTCCAATTCCCCAACCCATGCCCCCCTCAACCACCATCTTTTGCCATCACCTCCAAATCCATCCACCCATCCCCATCCAATAAACCACCTCGAAAAAAAACACCATCAACGATCAATACCCACTTTCAACAGACCCAATGTAACCTACTGTAACCTAATGTAAAATAAAGAAAAGCATTTGATCCCATCCGAAACCACACCCCAGGCCAACTGATTTGCACCACCCATCTTATCATCCGAAAACGAAATCTTCATCTTCATCTTCATTTGAATACACTAAAGAAATTTTTTTCTCCCTTTTCCTATTCATCATTCCCAAATTCACATCTCGTGGAAGCCATTCAATCCATCGCATCCTCACTTCAAAAGAAAATAAACCGGGACTTTCTTGGACGATTCATGATATTAGAGTTGTTTGATGAATCGTCAAGTCCGATGAGTGAGTCCTTGGTGATCGGTCCTAGGTAGGTTTGTTATCTATTCCACCATCATTATCTTCAAGGCTCTCTCTAGATCAGGAGGCTCGATGCTCTGGTATCACAAATGTGATTGTAGATGTTTCGTTCACTTCCGAAATCGCCCAGTCAATGATTCCCCCAATGCCCTTACTTAGATTGTCTTCCAATGATCTTGGTTCATCAAACGATAGCTGCGTGACGTCTGTTGGTGATTTGTATCACCTATCTCTCCCCAACATTCCCTTCATTAACCTCTGTCTCATTTCCTCGGCCTGATCGAAACTCCCAGCACTTCCACCAGCCCCATAACTTCCACTACCCGCCCTATTAACTCTCAACAGATCATTCGCGCTCCCATCAAACGCATTGCCCAATCCGGAACTCGTGCCATAAATACTATTTGTATTTGCATTGCTTCTCGAACTACCACCCCCTAAATTATTCATGTTTGTTTGGCCGTAGGGAGATGCGGAGGGATGGCCTAGGGTAGGAAGATCAAGGGTAGGAAGGTCGATGTAAGAGGGGTCCGCAAATTGATTATATGATGGTTGTTGGTGGGTTGTTGGGGTGGAACGGGCATAGGAGGAGGTTTGGTTTAGAGATGAGGATTTATAATCGGGTTGGGAATAAGAGGGAGCAGTGGTGGAAAGAGAAGTTGTGCGTGGGTTGTAAGATGTTTCGGGTTGTGAATAAGTTGGTGAGGGATTAGCCAAAGAAGATGAAGTTCGGTATGAGGTATCGGGTTGAGAGAAAGAAGGTGATGGTTGAGTTATGTTGTGAGGACTAGCTGTGCGGTAGGCATTTTCTGCATGAGAGAATTGTGGCGAAGCTTGGCTCATCGTACTAGCTCGAAAGCTGTTGGCCATCTGAGGTGATGGTTGGTGGGAGCTATATCGTTGATTTGCTTGATTGGAGGGATACTGGGACACATAATTGGGAGCAGCATGATTTGGAAAGTAACTATTTGAGGCATTTCTCGAAACATTTTGTGTCATCTTCTGAGTCTGATCATCCCTTGAATGGCTTTGTTGTGATGTTTGATGTTGCATTTGAACTTGCTGGGGCTGTTGAGAAGTTTGTTGGGTCATTTGTTGTGGTGTCGATTGTTGAATGGATGTCGATTTCTGATGTTGACGTCCCTGAGGTGCGATGATTGTTGGGGTAATGCTGCGTCCATTCGGTTGTCCAAGATCTTGAAATCGAGCATAATGAGCTTCAAGTCCATCGGCAGGTCGACTTACAGGTGTACTCTGTTGTGATTGTTGAATATTTTGTTGTATGCTTTGTACTGAAGTAGCTGGGGAATCTGGAATAGAGCTTGGTGCTATGGGTGGAGTGGCATTACTGACAACTGATGAACCGGCCTTCTTAACAGTGGAAGGGCCATTGGCTCCAGGAACCTTCGGCTTTCGTTGGCGTTTCGGTGGTGGTGGAACAAGGGTTTCCACCATAGGGGGTACAGATTCCCACTGTACATTAGGGGCATCCTTTTGCACAATGGGGCTTTCAGCAGGCGCAGGTAAGGGGCTGATATTTTTACCTGTATGACTTGTCTGCGATTGTGCTCCTGAAATATTTTGAGATGCGGTAATTGGGGCAGTCTTAGGCTTGTTAGGACCACGTTTTCGTTTCTGACCACCACCAGCCGTAGGAGTACCACTGTTTACTGGTGTGCCTTGAGTCGAATTAAAATCAACAGAGCCTCCCGCTCCTCCAGTTGTATGTTCGGAGTTCTGAAATGCTTCGATAACAGCACGTTCTTCGGGGCTATATGGATCTGGTTGGAGGATAGAAGAACTATGGCCTGTATTTGAGTCTGTGTTCCAATGCTCGGCCGAGTACGTAAGTTGTGGTTGGCCACTCTTATTGTTTATGTCTGACATTGGTACAATCGGAGATTCCTTTGCAGAGACAGGTTTTTCGGCTGTCATCTTTGCAACTGCGGCGGGTTGATGCTGCATATGTTTTTCCGAGGGACCTGGATCTGATGTGGTAGAATCAAGACTGTTCATTCCTCCAATGCTCTCATTTCCCGATGATACTTCCTTTCCCTTGTTTCTTGATCCTTTTGGTCTACCCCTCCTTCGCTTACTTGTGGATTCGGTATCAGGAGCATGGTTATCAATTTGTTGTCTGAGGGGGGTTGCGGGTCGCTCTGGTTCGATTTGAGCTGGTTGACCTAATTTCGGGGTTGATGTTGACGCTGATGGAGTTGCTACTGCTGCTACTGGTACCGGTGGAGCTGCCATAGGGGGCGCAGTATTGACTAAAGCTACAGATTGAGGTAATCCCCAAGTCGGAGCTTGAATAGCAGGACCAAATCCAAAGCCGTTTGCGGGACCTGGAGGTTCACCTGTGCCATTCTCTGGACCTTTCGAGTCTCTCGGTGGTCTTCCACGGCCCCTCTTCCCCTTGGCAGAAGATGGCTCTTCCATCTTTGGTACTGAAAGTTCTGGTGCTGATGAAAGATCGGGGAATATCTCTGCCAACCATCCTATAAATAATGCCCCAGTCTCTCTTGTATTCGCACTCTCAGGAAAAATACCATCTTCCGGTGGTGGTGCGCCAGGTATACCTCCAAAATATGCCACTGCTTTACAAACCTGATCGACGACCGTCACTGGATTGATGCTTCTTAACAATGTCAACAATCGCGCTTGTTCATGCTTCGTCTCATCAGGAGTTAGCGGCCTCGCACGTTGTTTGTGATCATCTCGTGAAGCAAACGGCGACGCGCGATTCCCACCTTCATTTTTCGCCGCGTCGAGTCCTCTCTTCTTCGGAGGAGCATATTTTTCATTCGCAGCAGCTTTCGCGCGCGAGGCCGTATTCTCACTCGTTCTTCTTGCTGCTGCATCACGTTCAGCTGCGGCATCTTTCCCCATTGCATCTTTTTTTCCTGGCGTACTGGCCGCCATATGCATGACACCAAAATTGCCTTTTTTATTATCGGTCTTGCCTTTCAGCTTCGATGGTACAGGATTCCGAACTCTGCCGTCCTTGTTGGGACCTAAAACGCCGTCGAGTACCGGATTCGAATTCAATTCCACCAGCTCTAACGCGCCAAACCCACCTCTCGGCGACGATGATGATTGATCTTTCTGTATCGTTTTCGCAGGTCCAACGGTTGGTGTGAGTTCCGTATTATTCTGACCTGAGGTTGGGCGCGATGATTGTGCCATCGAATTCTTTGTGGTAGATGTAGTGTTGATATTGAATTTACTAACTAGATTCGCGTTCGGCGTCTGTAATTTTTGAAGGAGCTCGGTCGCATTAACGATATTTGCGTCAACAAATTGATTGATACGGAAATGCCCAAAATTGCCTTTATTTGTTACAAATTAAGATAGGCTAGAAGATACCGTTGAAATAATCTTGATTGAAGTGAAGATGTTGTCGCCATCATATCTGTTTAGTTGTACAGAGAATTACTTTGTAGATTCAGACAGAGTGCAGAGTCTACCTTGGTTTGGGTTAACCTGTTGAACCACGGGACCATCGCGTCTAAATAATAATAAGCTATGGCCCCCGCCCCCTTCCACCTCCCCAATAAGCCCCCCCTCTCCAAAAAAACAGTGAATTTTACTAGAAGGGGGATTCATAGACATCCATCCATACATAGGTAGGAGGTACATGAGAAAGTAGGTAGTATCGGACGGTTGGTCGGTACCTTTCAACCGTTTGATATGGATGAAAAAGAGAAGAGAAGAGAAGAGAAGAGAAGAGAAGAGAAGAGAAGAAGAAAAAGTAACTTATTTATCTCAGAATTTTATAGCATTTCATTTTTACTAAGACTTTTCATTCATTATTTACATGCACAGAGGGAGTAAGTATTCATTTGTTGATTTTCTTGTAAAAGGTACCTGCCTACCTACCTACCTATCTATCTACTTGACTATCTACCTGCCACCAAATTTCCACTTTCCCTTTCCCTTCCGCTTTCCCAATCGACCAATCCATCCGTCCATCCAACCAACAAGCACATCGACTGATTACCATCAAGTATTCCGTTTGTTATGTGGCTAAGCACTAAACGTAGCACAAGTTTCCCAGCTTCTATGCTGTGCCCCCTGGGGATTGGGAGCTGAGAGCCGAGTCAGCCTTCGTCATGCTCGCTCCATGTTGGAATTATCACTCGTATAAATTATCACTCGTATACGAAAGAAAAGGATCCGAAAAAAACATCTGATAGGTTCAAACGGACGGAAGACCTGTTGGAGCTGACTAACAATTTCACACGAAACACCACCAACTGGATATATAACATATGAGACCAAGGGGTCTGGTAAGATATCAAATGTTGTAAGCACATGAGAAGCACATGAGAAGCATATGAGATGGAAATCAAAATACCAAGGTAATGCCAAGTACTAAAACACCATTAGATTTGGACGTACCCAGTATCTGTACACTTGATTATGATTCGCAAGTTATCCCGTCCAATTTTTAAATTCCGTCGAGCGTTTGCTTTCATCTAGCAATGGTAGGTTGATATGAAACCTTTAAACCCAATCAAAAACAGGGGGGAATTCCCTAGCCTTTTATCCCATCCAATCCATCCCAATGTCCTTCAACGTCCCATTCCCATCTTCGTAATAAAGATCCAATGAGAATTCTCATCTCTATAACATACCGTCATATCATACATATTTCTATGGCTTGACGTTCCACAAATCCGTTGTCCATCCCTTTTCCTTCAGTTTCTTGCTATTTTTCGATGTTGTAATTCTCTTGCTCTTGCTTGAAACAAGGAGAAGTTCTTTGCTTGCTGATGCGAGAGCATCCACAAGTTCTGGCATTCTTCCAGTTTTCGAGAAGAGTTCTAGCAGATCAGAATCTTCGGCCGCAATTATTGTAGCCAGATCCATAGACATCATCAACCAATCGCGAGTCAACGCGGGCCCAGCCATTTTTAATGTTGCGATCCAAGCCAAAATAGTTTCAGGAAGATAGGTTTCTCGTAGACTTGCAAATTCGGGTTGGTCTAATGGAGTATGTTAGCATATTTGCCCATCAATCAATGGGATAGGCCTACCTTGTAGGCTTGTTGTTAACCACCCATCAAACAATGGCTGTGCACCAAAGGCTGCCGCCGAAAGGTTCGAGCCGAGAACCTTCTTGTATTCTTTTAGTTCCTCAATGTCGGAACCCCTAGAGTATGAATGTTAGTGGTAAACCCTATATCAGACATTAAGGAGCTTACCCTTGCATGATATAATAGATACCCCAGATACTCTCAATACGATCCAAAGTCAAGGCTAATGTCTCAAGTTCTTTGAAACTCTTCGCCTGCTCCACCATATACTTTTTAAGGTATCTTTTCTTATCCGCTGAACCATCAAGAACTTCGGTCAGATCTTCATTGTCTTCCGACTCCAAGCCAAGGAAATCAAGGCTCTCGCCTAATAAAGCTCGAGTCTTACTCAATGCGATTTCAGAACTCGGGATTCTTTGTGAGAGAGTGACAGCAGCGGAAATATGTAGATTTTCTAATACATGATTAGCATCGAAGAGAGAACCTAAGAGTGGCAACTTACTATAGAACCGTTGATATAGCATTCTACCAACCATAAAAGTCTCAGACCAAAGTCCATCCACAAGAAGATACCACTCCAGACTTCTGATAAGGAGTAGATCAATCCTATCAAGGGTCTCGGAGTCCTGCCCAATGAAATCTTGCTTCACTTGTCTGCCTTCCTTACCATCATCTTTCAGTACCTGAAATTCTTTAGGTGATGGGTAATTTTTCGCTCCATCAGGATGATCCGACAGAAGAAATCTTGATTGATAGTTGACGAATTGTTGCACATCCAACCCTAACTCTCTCATCAACCTGATTTGGGTGACTCGTTGTTCATGATCCGTAATATCAATAAGGGTTCGGCTAAGTGTGGCGTATCTTCTGGCTCCAGAGAGTTGAGAACAATATAGAGGAATGAGTTCCCCTTTATTTGCGAGTCGCAAGAAACTGATGTACGCTACGATCACGTTCTCGATGACCGATTCTTTAAGTACACCACCCATATCTAGCCCAAGACCCCTGAAAATGAGGATGGCGTGAGTAAAAACCCGCAAACTGTCGTGATCACCCAAATTGACATAATTGGTGATATCTTGATCTTTAGGTTGTTCATTTGTCCGGGGTATTAAATTCGATGTGGTTTCTGCATTTGCGAATTTCGACAATGCAAGACCTTGTTGATAAATAAAGTCGGCAAATTGTTCTCCAATCAACACACCTTGAAGCATTTTCATCGGATGTAAGGTTTCTTCTGCAGTCCGAGCATCGGTCTTTAGACTTTCAACCAGTCGCTTCCCAGCAATCGCGTTATCCCCATGAAGTACAACGGCGTCAAGTGTTCCAAACGTTAGAGTTCCATTCATTAATCCTTGAGGCCCCGATTGTATGTAATTGTCGAATTGTGTTCTCAACAAGGCGTTGTAATGTATGAAAATATAATCATCCCATGATCGGCAGACAGGCTCGACACTTTGGATGTCCCCAGAAAGAATACCGTAGACTGCACGTTCATATTCATCATTTCCACCCTTTCGGGCAAGTGCAAAACACATGCGTCTCCAGAGAGCACCCGATGCAGGGTTCCCTTCCTCATCTTCTTCCAATGGCTTCTCATCCGGTAATCCTGACATACTAACTGCTCTCCAGACTTCCGTTCGGTCCATACACCATTCTCTGATCTCAGCTGCGCTTCTTCCTCGGCGAAGCATTTCATAACATCCCAACCAAATGGCACGCTCGAAATATTCGTCCTGCACCTCCAACTTCCGGCCTTGACGAGTCACGGAATCCGGATCAAGCTGAGTAACCAAGGGTTCGGTTTTAGACGCGTTCCACATCATTTTCTGGATCTCATGAGAATTAGGATCAAGAGGACGAGGCCAAGAATGTTGATTTTTCTGAAGTTTGATGGCCGCCCTAGTGTGTAACCAGCCATGTGCAATAATATCTCCCCTCTCGGCATTTTGTTGCAAATCTTGAACCAGAACGTCAATTTCCTCCCCTGATTCCTCGGCCGTATCCTGGAGCCATCGGAGCACAGTCTTTCGTTCGAGTGCTAGACTATCAGTCTCAAGGAAATGATCCCAAGCCTCTCGCTCACTCGAATATTGATGTATAGGTTTTTTTGGTGGTTCGAACTCATTTCCCATGTTTGGATCAGAAAATCGTAGATGTGCCAATCTTTTCAACAGATCCCAAGTTTGCGCCTCTTGCTCCCATCGTATTAAATCCTTCACGGTCGTCCTAGAATTTGTGATAAACTCATGCTCCTCATCCGAGTTCTCCATATCCATCTCATCGGTATCTTGCGCAATCTTAAAACCCCTCATCTTCTTTCTCCAACTCAAACCCTCCATTCTTCGACGTTCGGATTCATGGCGATCTCGTAAACGATCCAGTGTGTCGAGGGCAGTCTTATGATAAAGCTCAATCAAATCGAATGCCATCTCTCGCCTCTCATCTCCATCTGTTACTCTTAAAGGATTGTACCCATCAAGAAATTCGGCAAACTTCTCCACCTCATTTCCAACTCGATTCGCAGCATCTTGAAGGGGGTATAAGACGGCTTCCGTTTCTCCTGGACTTTCTACCATGGCTGGCTTCTCATATTCAACTATTACCCAAAGACATTAGTAAATACAAAGCAAGCGCACAGTACAGTTACCATGAAAATCAACGAGAATTACTGACCTCGCTCTTGCTCCTCACCATAGCGCGACATGCCATCATAAGAAGAAGGTTCTTCAGAAAGTTCTCTTTCAAATCTCGATTCCGACTTGAGCGTAAGGTTAGCTAGCATTCTTGAAAGTTCTATCCTACATTCCAAAGAAAAGAAACTTACAGTTACCATTTGCCATTTTCCTTCTCGAAAATTCTTGAAATGTGAAACCTGAAGTCAGCTTTTTCAATATCGGGCAGGATGCAAGCTATTAAATTAAATAAAATAAAATATTTACCTACCTGAGACTTTGGTACATCCAATCCATTTGTATGATTATGATTTTGATTATGATGATTCATTATTGCTGAACCACGCGTTGCCATAGGCGCCATATTCGTTGATGTGAAGAGAAGTTACGGAGTAGGTAAGAAGTAAGGTATAATTTGTCATATACAATACTATAAGACTATAATAATAAGTACTCCACCCCCTTCCTTTTAGTCGCGTCCTGAAATATCAGGGATTATTGATTATATAAGGTTTTAGTTTAGGTTTAGCGTGATTTCTGAATTGACGCTAATGAAATCCTTCTACTTAAGAAACTTTTCCTCATTTTACAATATTTTTCTTCTTCAACAAATGTCTTAACCGCCCTTCTAATTAGAGTCTCGAATCAAGCCTTCAATGTTTGGTTAGGTCCATAGGGATCTCTCAGCGCGCTCATGATCGGCCATATTAACGACTCTTCCTGTTTCCGTTACCTGACCTTTTTTCACAAAAAGGTTTGAAGGATGGCAGTAAACTTGGAGAGTTACATCTTTTTCGTAAGGGGAAAAAAGATTTGTAATTTTGATATGATGTATGCAATGTCGTCTACCGTCTACCGTCTACCGTCTACCGTCTACCGGTACCTACATTATTTGATGGATGGATGAATGGATGAATGGATGGATGGATATGCTTGAAGTGATATCTGTGATATTGGTGCACTTAGATACATCTATGGTAACATTCTATCCAAGTTGTATGTACAGTACTGTTATTGGGGGGTAGATATGAAGAGCTTGCATCATCTTCATCATTGCCATTTCAAAAGCTTATATCTCAGAATCTACCTATCTCAGTATCTATCTATCTATCCATCTATCATCATAACTGCTTCTCTTCTGATCTCTGCTTCATCTTCAATCGAAGTAGATTTGCTTTAGGACAAGAGACACTCTTTGCATCATCACCATTCTTCTTATAGAATGCATTACAGCAATCGTATAGAGCATCAACCTGTGATCTGCACTTGTCTTCATTGTAATTATTCTTTACAAGACAATCTATTTGTGTTACCATCAAATCAGTCAGTCAATCAATCAGTCACTTTTTCCTTTGAGTTCGATCGAGCCTAGAAATTTTGAAGGAAGGGATTGGAGAGAGATGCTGCTGCTGACCTTGAATTGCACACTTTTATTTAGTTATTGTTAGCTTTTGAATTGATTTATGATTAGGTAATAAAACATATAATATATAACATATAACATACAGCTTTGGATTGGCAAGGAGGAGGAGAAGAGGTTGTGATTGTATCATTATTGTTAGGTGGCTAATAAAATCCATAATCCATTAGTATCAAAATCCAAGAGAAAAAAGCAATTTGATAGAAGAGATCACCATATTATTATGAAACCTTCGTCCTTTAGCAAATAAGCAACCAGAGTTCTTTTCTTTTCTTTTCTTTTCTTTTCTTTTCTTTTCTTTTCTTTCAAGTGAATGAATGGATATGTTTAAGTAGGTAGGTAAGTGAATATCTTTGATCTTTGACTCAAATATGATATAAAGTTTTACCTACCTACCTTCAAAGGCAGCAAGGCAACAAGGCATCTATTGAATAAATACCCGGTTACCATTATAGTACTAGGTAGGTAATTAGTACCAAATTTTAGCGTCATCGGCCGACGCGTGAATTTGAATTTAACTTCTACGGAGTACTACCTACTACCTACCACAACTTTCTATCTTCTACCCTCTTAACCATTTCAACACTTACACTTAACAACCTTAACAACCATATAACTTTTCCAAAACAAAACTCGAAAGTAGATCGATCATTTAAATCAAATCTGCTTCTACATTGTAAGTTTGATCATTCAGACAAAGATCTCTTGATCTTGAGTCTTGACCTCATAAACTAATCCATGAACCTTCAGCCTCGCATTCACAAAATACCGATACCCCACGAAATCCATCCATCCATCCATCCATTCATCCATTCATCAATCCAAATATCCAATCCTCTCAACTTCAAAATGTCCGACAACGAAGGAAGCCCAGTTGGTGAGAAACCAGAAGCTCCCGTCTCTGAGCATTTGAACATCAAGGTCACCGATAACAACAATGAAGTCTTCTTTAAGATTAAGCGTTCGACTCAGTTGAAGAAATTGATGGATGCTTTCTGCGAAAGACAAGGCAAGGCACCAAACTCTGTTCGATTCCTCTTCGATGGCAGTCGTGTTCAACCTACAGATAGTCCGGATAAGGTATGTCCTCATTTTTATTCTTCCAAAGCTTCTAGATGTTTGTATTTGATGAGGAGGCAACCTTGCGCCACTGTGTCGCATCACTTCCCACTAACGAATTTAACTCTAGTTGGATATGCAAGATGGCGATACTCTTGAAGTTCATCAAGAGCAAATCGGCGGTCAATAAATCCCCTCTTCACCAACCACCACCACTAAACGACGATATGAAACCTTCACTACAAAACAATCCGGCATGTGCATGATGGGGAGAGGCGAAATAGTACCAGGGCTTGGGATAGCTCGGAGGGATAGCTCGGAGATAGCAGATAGTAGCATGGAAAGGGATGGAACGGAGAAAAAAAGATTGTGCACCGCCGCGTTAACAAGTAATAGTTAGCGAAGCAAAAGATAATCTTATGATCTGGGCTACTTTTTCTTCTGTTTTGGGGGACGACTCGTCAATTTTACTACTCGATATTGGCGCTCGTGGGCGTCAAATAGTGTTTCTACATACATTGGAGAAGATTTTCTAGCTTTGGCCGGGGAGGGTGGGAATCTAGATGCTTGTTTTTCCCAATGGCGAAGAAATTGAAAGATGTTCTCCAATTAGTTTGATGGTTATATGATGTGTAATTGGATTGATTGCCTTGTGATTTTATGCATATGGATGGTTGATGGATAGATGGATGGATAGCTGATGAACGATTCTCCTAATCCATCTCTACTAAGCCATGGAAATCCTCAATGTAAGCTTGAGTTACGCTATATGTGATGTTCATCTTCGAATGCGTTCTTTACTTTGCTTCTGAATCTTTATTTAATTATTTATTTAATTATTTATTTATTTATTTAATTATTTATATATTTATTTATTTATTTATTTATTTATTTATTTATTTATTTATTTATTTATTTATTTATTNNNNTATTTATTTATTTATTTATTTATTTATTTATTTATTTATTTATTTATTTATTTATTTATTT
>NGKJ01000001.1:604997-640657 GCA_002162495.1 Myriosclerotinia curreyana
ATTATTTTATTATTATTTTATTATTATTTTATTATTATTTTATTATTATTTTATTATTATATATTAATATATTATATAAATAAAAGTAATTTAAAACTTTTGCTTATAAATAATTAAAAAAAATTCAATTTCAATTTTATTGATCCYATTAACTAATGGGGCGTCCCATTCGTATAGAGCGTCCCATTGGTTAATAGGACGAGCCGATTAACTAATCGGCCATATTGACGAATGGGACGGACCAGATCTATGTTTTTTTTTGGTAGCAGTGTATGAGGATCAAAACCTGATTATCTCTGGGGAAAATCCCTAGCTCATGGGTCGCTATATATTTTTCTTGATTGGTGGAATTCTCTGAACAGTAATTTGGTCTGTATATATAAGTCGAGATCTAAGTCAAGATCTCCAATTTGGGAATATTCAGATATCGATGGGGTATGCGGAATAAGTCGAAGAGATTTTGGTGGAGATTGAGGTGTTGTCACGCGTGGACTCGTGGAGATCACATGGCTTCCTATCAACAAAAATCTAGCAGATTCTAATCTCGGAATTACCTTATTGAATGACGGCGAGGTCTTATAGACCACATATTAGCGTGGAGTATTATGGGAACTGTAAGGTAGGTATGAAGATTCTTGTTATATATATGCAAGTGTTTCAGCAACTCTCTTCGAAATGGATATCGTTGAAACCAATTCTATACTGCTATGTGAATGAACTTGATGCTTGGGAACTAAAATTGGGCATGTATATTCTATCAAGTACTTTGATGTTCTTGGTACGAGTATGAAGTGAGGGAATCCTATGTTTGCGTCTTCTTTTTACGGTTAATTCTGGTTTGTTTCGTAGGGTCTATCGTCTGATCACATCTTATGATATTTTTATTTAGATCTACTTATTGTTTTGTCTGTTATTCAGTCAAATTAGCTTTCGCTGCGAGTATCTTATTCGAATCTTACTACAACCTACGCACCCTGAAGAGAGTTCCTCAAGTGAAAGTCAAACTTTTGTTTGAAATTGGACAATAAATGATCTCTTCACTGCCCAGAGGCAAGGGGAACTGTCCTCTACTGGTATTGATACCCAGTTTACTAGAATCATACAACACCATAGTCAATAAGTAGATTCTTTTAAGTTTTAAATATACAAGATCTCTAGAAATTGATGGATGGAGATAGGGTGGGAGTTAGGAGACCTTGATAGCTATATCAAAGTCGCTGTGGATCCCCATTCAAACTGCATGGAACCACGTGAGTTTTAATCGACGGAGTTCTCCAGACCTTTTGTGAGATGGAGGGAGCTCTTATATAAGATATCTTATACTTATCTTGCTGAAGCATAAGTGATAGGATGGTCAAAGGGCCAAGTGACATGCTGGCAATTCATGACCATCAGACCTCCAATGAAACTACCGGGGTTTTGACCTGCACATGTCTTATAGAATAGATTTTACCCCCTGAATCTTATTTCCTGATATGAGTTTCTAATATCGTCTCTTTGTAAAGTTTCGGTCTCTTATCTGATTATAGTTCGCGAGTTCCTTTTCTTTTGTTCTTTTACTTGATATGTGCCTCACCCTAAACCTTTATCTCCATATTTACCTGTATATCTTTTCGTTTGGCTACAATCTGTATAAAGATACACTCCAGAATTAAACCACTCCCCAACTCTACAAAAAGTCAAGCCCTGATCACTAGTTGTTCCTCTTTCCATTTCCTTCATTCATATTATTCTGATATTTCAAGTAAACCGCTTGCTTAAATAAAAAATCAGAGATGTTCAAAGACGGTACATACCATAACGTTGAGGAAAGTTGTTGGGATGGCGGAACCTTGGTGAATAACTCATAATTGATGTACATGAGTTCCATAATATGCGAAGCTCCACAGATTCTTTCGACGGTCTGTCTATATAAGGTACATATTCTAAATGCGTTTGAGGAGTATAGGAAAAGAAAATGACCATATTCATGCAACAACATGGTCTTCAAAGAAACTGCTTTGTATATCTCTAAGTCATCTGATGGATCTGGATTCTTTGCCTCCAAAAACCTACTGATATCGTCTATTTCAATCATTTCAGGTATACATTGTTGACTATCGCCTGATTATATTGGATCAGAATGCTATATTCTTGGACGATAGTTCGCATCCGAAAAATTTCATCTTTCCCCTGTATTCTTCAATAGCTTCTTACACAAGAATAGTACCCAGAACTAAGAGGTACATTTTCCTTGGTAATTATCATGTTATCTTCATATGGTATCTAGATGTTTTCAATTCCTATCCACTCAATTTAAATCAAGGGTTACGTTGACTTAAATATAATCTTAGAAGTAAGTCTTTTTTTAGTCATGATTGTTTGTAAATACCATGATCGAGGAATACCTTGATAGATATGCTAGTATATACCGTCACCGATTTACATGGCCTTACAACTCGCGAAGTTGTGCTGGCAATGAACTGTAAGGAGGTTTATAAAAGACACCCCTTGTTTTGTCTTTTCGATAGTTGACCTCTTCGAGCTGTCTCAGGGCCCATTATGTATGACAGTTCCTCTGACAGTATCAACCTATCCAGTTTCACCCCTCTCACTCACTTTACTCGCTCCAACTTCCGTCTGAAAGTCAAGTTCCGCCTCGAACATTGTTTTTTGATTTCTTCTGCGCAAGATTTCTAATACGAAAACCTAAAAACTCTCTCAGAATGGAAAGACGCGATGCAAATGTTTGATGAGTGGAAAATTGAAAGCCTTATTCGCCGCCGCCTTGGCTCTTGTAGATTGACATCTTGATGGGAGCTTGTTATAGAAGGTATACTTATATTCTTGTGGCTAGCTACCCTAGTGCTGCACACCAGACTGTAACAAAATTGCTAAAAGTGAGAGGTGCAGTATCTCAGGAGCGTTGTTTATATATCGAATATGACATCTTGAGGAGCATGCGCGATGAGCGAGAACGACGCGGAATCGATTCTTGATAGGTATCTATCTATTCACTATTGAGCAGGGCAGAGCACGTTGAAAACGTGATTGTCTTTCTATGAACTTCTATGAACTTCTATTTCTTCATGATACTTGCAAACTTTTGGGCCTCAATATATCTGCAATATAGAACTCACCTCCCAAGACACTTAGTTCAATTGATATCCGTACTTCTCTTTCCATATTTCAACAAATATAAATAATTAGAATCAAATAAAAAGAATATAATTAATTTTTTCAAGTTCAACTATTTAAGATTTTATCAAGTATATATCTATTGAAGTTAGTGTTATGTAGCAATAAACTAAGCTAATCTAAGGACAATAAAAAACATGTGTGCCAGCCCTATTTGACGACCGCAAGGGAGTTCGGGAGCAACGAATTACTTCACAATGCGCATTCTGAAACTTGGCCCTATATTCAGGTTCACCAACTCATGAATTTTCTTGTAATCTGATATCAAGCTATTTCCGCTATCGCTTAAGTAAAAACCTGAAACTATGTCATCTCTAAATCCAACGCCTTACTTTTCTCTTCCTCAAAAGTAATTCTCTCTCGTACCGGCATCTGCGTCAGACACTATAAATAGAAAGAACTCGACTATTGTCAACAAATACACATGAGACAATAATTCAAAGTCTTGAGTAGCTTGTATATTGTATGATGCAAAGGTTTCCCAAGAGCATTGGAAGGAAGTTGTTCAATTTCTGTTAACGTGACTGTTGAAGAACCCAATCATTTTTATGAAAATTTATCTCTTGGGGCTATGGGAAACTTGGGTTGTAAAAGAGCCGAAAGTTACCTGGAGGTTCCTATATAAATAGAGAGATATAGCTAGGTAGACCAAATATGGGAACAGATAAAGTGGGTTTTAACTCTATGATTGATAAATGTTCTTCAACTAGATTGCATTCACTCTTAAGCGAGATGATTCTTTCATTTAGAAAATCAAATATATTGTCGGTAAAACATTACGCTTGTCTATCATATCATGGAACAATCAAGTAAAAGCTCCTTCTTCGTCAATATTACTTCTAATTACTTGTTGTGTGAGAGATTGAAACACACACGTACTTGGTGGAGTCATATCATCTTACATAGATCGAAAAGGGGCTTACTGAGTTACTTGAGCGCGAACCGTGATTCCTTCAAATTTCTAGCTTTAAAGATCTCTTTGTTATTCAATCTTCCCTAATGGTACCTAAATACCCCCATATCTTTTGTAGACACAAGATCAGATTCAAGCATATAACTCTAGAGTGGGGAGAACGAGTGGATGCAAATACCTTTGTTCCTCAACGCCCGAAATGGCTGGTCGTCAACACAATCTACCTCCGCACATCATCAGAGTGAATTTATCTTCCTAATTTTGGGACCCAATTTAAGAAGATCCTTTCCTCTCGAGGCAAAGATGTAATATTTAAGCTTTGTCTTTGCGTCAAATGGTAATACCATCGCCTTGCATGTGTATCCGGAGCACAATTGGCTGTGATACACATACACCAATAATCTGAGAACGGTATGCAATCTCGCTAGACCCAAAGTTTCGTAGTTGGGGCTATTCGTCCGAGACTAGATTGATGATTTGGAAAGTCACGGTTGGACTTATATGCTGTCAATCTTTGTTTGGTATATTTATTGCTAGTAAATAAGTTATTTGTCGTTCGAAATCTCGAGGGTTGTCACTAAATTACAACATTGTTCCGAAATTCAGGTCGAAAATCACAACTATCATTGTAATTTGTGGACTTAAGTTGATATTGAGTGGGGTTGGTGACAATAGCTATGGAAATGATAACAACAAATAATCGTAAGGCTGTGGTTTTTCTCGACGTTTTTCTCCGCACATCTCTCCCCTCAACTTGTGGAACCTCCGAGTCAAATCACAGCGACCAACAATTAAAGCAGTATTGATCTTAGTTAACATAGCAAATGTTATCCCAATACTTTAGAAGCTCTCCAGCTAAATGCCCTCTCTTTATATTCAAGAACTAGGGGATTATCATTGCACATAGCAACAAATTCACTACTAGGGCAAAAATTCTCGCTAATTTCTCAGCCTGTTTTTCTTTTAGGAAATGGAAGCGATATAAAACACATCCAGTCAGTAACCGTTGTCCTCAAACCGAACGCGCGGACCAAAAAAGGGGCTCGCTTAATATGGCAACCAAGCACCAAGTCAAATGTGTATTCCAATTTTGAGAGTAACGCAGTGTGCAATTTCTCCGATCCTCGTACATTTATAGTTGTCGTCCCGATTTGAGAAATCGTGTTATCGAAACTATAGTAGCTGCAATGGTAATTTGGCGGCAGTGAAAGAACCATTTCGACAAAGACAATATTTCCCAGACTATCAATGACAATGATGCGATGTCCCCACTTAAAACCGCACAGCCACAGTAGTGCGATTAGGTTGGGACAGCCTATCTTGCATCAGTTCGTCAAGGTAGATTTCTATGAAATTGCCTCGTCTTCCCAAATCTCAATCAAACACCAAACTCCAAGTTGCTCCCAAATAGGATATACCATTCCAGTGCACTATGAGTCTACCTCAATACTAAACTAAGCTACCGAATTTACAACCCCCCCTGAAACTATTATTCTCCAATTTGATTTCATAAATTCAGTTGATCCCATATCATCCCATATCATTTCAACTTATAGTCCTGGGTTAGAAAGATAAAAAAAGAAGTAAGCAGTAATGATGACAACGATAGCAACAACAACGATAGCAATAACAACAATAGCAATAACAACGATAGCAATAGCAATGATAGCAATAGCAATAGCAATAACAACAATAACGATAGCAACAACAAAGCCAATGGATGTTCGAATTATGAAACCCCCCTCTAACACAATGAGATCTCGTAACAACAAAATAACCTACAACAAAACAATCTATAACATCACAACAAATACTAACCCTTTAACATATTCCCAAAAAAACCCTACGAACCCACCCACCCCACAGCTTCCACCCCTCATCATCATCCCCACGCTTCCTTTCCATTCCCTTGATCTCCTCTCCAATCACACCATAGAATATCCTACTCGCTACACCCCTCCGTTCTCAACACATGTACACCCCTTTTAAGAGATTAATTTCATTTATACCCTCCTCCCGTTCTTTCTTCTGTTGATCTCACTCCTATACACTTTATACATCTATGACCTCACCGCGAAGAATCATACCCCCACCCCCATCCCCACCTCCGCTCCTTCTCCTTCTCCTTCCCTTTCTTCCCATCCCCATCCATCCCATCCCCATCCATCCCATCCTCCCCATAAACCCACACTGCACTGCACTGCACTGCACTACTCTATACCATCAATTCCTCACCCCCCATCCCCCATCCACCCCTCATCCAAAGGCCCCAGCCCGAGGCCCAGACCCAGAGGAGATCCGGAGTCCCAAATAACAATCCCGAACCTGCATTACCGTAACCAACACCCCCCACCCTCTTTTTAGCGTAATTCAAATAATCAAACGATTTCATCAATTTACAAAATTTATTAACCAAAAAATATACTATTAATGTCATGGACACGCATCGGATATTTTAGGGTGCAGTGAGCAATATATAGTATTCGATAAAGAGAAAGGAAGTAGATCGGTAATCTACTTCCTATACTATATAGGCCAGACTAACTAAGTGATGCTTGGCATCACGTGCTAGAAGCCTATGCTTCATAACAATTAATCGCATAATAATAAAATACTATTAATCAAATAATAAATGTTATTAATATTAATATAATATAAAAAACTATAAAATTTATAATCTTAATAATATATCTTAAATCTATTAATAAAACCAATTATTAACCAATCCCACATTCTAATTCTTTTATTCGAAGAAAACAGAAGCCCTTCAATGATGACATAATACCGACTTACACACCGCACCGACCAATCAGAGGTCCATGAGTTCAGTCTCTGATTCATAATTAGTAAGCAATAGGATCTGATACATAGCATGGACTAATAATTCACGATGTTTTTTTAAAACCTCACTGGTATTAATAAAAAAATAAAATAGAAAATAGTTAATAAATAATAAGTAGAGATGTTCAATATTCTTTATTTTAGTTTAATATTCTATTTATGTTTTTCCCCTTCTTTTTCTTTTTCTTTTTCTTTTCCCCTTCCTCTTCTTTTTCTTTTCCCTTCCCTTCCCCTTCTTTCCACTTCTACTTCCCCTTCCCCTTCTTTTCTATTCCTTTCCTTTCCTTTCTCTATATTTCTATCATACCCTTCATATTGTTCAAACCCCCAATAAATCATCAATAAAATATCTTCTCATCAAATCCCTCTTTAATTTCCTTCCCTTCCCTTCCCTTCCCTTATCAAGTCCGGTCAAGGTTCCCAGTATATTGGGCCACCCTTGTATTGCATATACTCGCGAGAGAAGAGATAAATGCAAATGAAACTAATTGATCTAATCGTGCTTCGCTATATTCCACTGTCACGTAGGTAGTCGATTGAGATGGAGATTGTTCGCTGTGGACTAGTCCTCGCTACACTCCTTGGGTATGCTATCCTCTCCCCACACATCACAGTCCCTAGAAGAAAATACCACCCGTCTGATGATCTCATCAATCAAATCATCTATATATACAAATGTATCGTCTCATCTTAACTCATCTCAACTCATGCCAATCCAACCCAACCCATTCCCCATTTCCCAACCCCCCGAATCCCAATTCATTCCAGTGCATCTCCTCTCATCTCGAGTCATGAAGGTTACTGTGATTGCCAAGTAGCAAGAAACAAAGACATAACGCGCGCAAAACAAAAAAAACTCCACCTGAAACGCCATCGCAGAAGAAAACCGACTTAAAAACAATATCGCATGTGTAAAACGAGAGTGCCTCCGAAATATCCTTAGGAATCCCAATGATCGTTTTTCTTTTGTCTTTCCTTTTGTCTTCACATTTTCCTATCCAATCGGATGATCCATTTATCCTGGACTGTTTCCATCTCTTCTAATAAGAAAAATCGTACAACTCTCTAAACCGGACGGAAATCTCAAAAAAGTGTTTGTACAATAGAATCCAAGATCTTAATCCAACGACTAGTAGGATCACTCGTGTGCGTCTAACCGTAAAAAGGAAAAAGACAAGACTCTTGAGAAGAATCTAACAATAACCATCGAGCAAGCCATCTAATTCATCCAACTCGATACTTTCCGGACTTCTCGTATCATAATCGACGGCCGCAGGTTTCATAGCGGGGCTATTCATAAAACCCGCCGTAACTGACACATTTGGGTGTCGACTTGCTTCGAGGAAAGGATCGGATTCCTCGGACTTCGTGGGGTCTAATTCCGATGGTTTCGCCATATCTAGTGGTGTGATGCTATTGAAGTTCCTCCTTTGCATTCCACGAGCCGTTTGAGTAAATTCCCTTTCGTCTTTCTCTAGACCCACCGAGGAAGCACGATTATTTCTCACGGGAGGTTCAAGGCGCCCGGAAAACGAACCAGTTGGAGTTGGAGGCGTAATTGATACATCATCATCGTATTCCTCCTCGGAAGATAGGTCGACTTCAGGTGAATCACAACGAAGTCTTTCCACCTCATCCGCTCCATCGGATCGTGAGTCTGCGCTTGATATAGAAGGAGAGATAATTGTTCGTTGAGGAAATTGTGATGGGTCGGGGATTGGTTGATGTGGGTAAGTCGTCAAATAAAAGTATGTTCTTCTCGGATGTACAGTTTCCAATTCTTTCCCTACTGGACAAGGTGATGATGCAGTCCACGGTCGTTTTAGATATTGAGATAATCGAGAAGAAATGATTGCGGATTGATTGGCAGATCTAGAAATATATTAGTTTCATACTTTCAAAGGTTAACGGAATGAATCGGATTAGTTTGAACTTACTGATCCACGATTTTAACGCTCTGGGATAAAATAGCTGCGAGTTCCTTAACCAAATGAGGTCTATTGTCTGTTCTTTGTAATTCAAGAATAACTGCTTCCACAATCTCATCTTTTATTCCATCCCAGTCAATCTCTCTAGGTTTCACATCTTCGACTCTCATATCCTCAACTTCCACATTCTCTTCCTTAACATTATCCTCGACTTTAATATCGTCGACTTCGGGTGGCGGTGATGCTATTTCGCATTTAACATGCACTCGTTTCGGTGGAGGCGACCATGAACATGAATTTCCACGCGATCGTTTTAATTTTTTGGAATATTGATGTTCTGATGTCGACGTCGCGGTTGAAAGCGGTGAAAGGCGTGCGGCCGCTTTTGATGCGTGAGTCTGTGGTAATTCTATGCCTAGATCAGGCAAATACAATGATTTTCGACGAGTATCATAACCCATGATTAAAATAACTTGTGTGAAAGTTTTATTTTTGTTATAAGGAAGGAGTTATTAAGAGGATAAATGGTAATATGGGTGGTGATGCTGAAAAGGTGCGTTGTGTTTGATCTTCTTCTTGTAAATAGGTTTCCGGGTAGTGGTAGTTCAAGAAGTTGTAGACGAGTTGACTAAAGGAGTAGTTGAGTTTTAGTCGAATGAAGATGAGGGAAACTTTGTGAGAAGGAGGAAGGAAGAAATATGGAATAATATGGGAAGGAGGAATAATATTAATTTAGATAGAATAATTTTAGTTTGCGACGATGAAATCTGACGAAGAAGGGGGGTTTTAGTCTTTAGTCTTTAGTCTTTAGTCTTTAGAGAGGTTTTGTTGTTCTGATAGATAGATAGTATCAGTAATATGATCTTCGTAGCGAACGGGTCAATTGGTTTAATTGATTAATTGATTGGATCAATTTCAAATGGATTTAGATACAGGGGACCCTTTCGGAATGTAGCAGATGGCGTGGATGTTGTGACACAAGAGAGACTGGGGATTCCAGGTAAGAGATTGGATTGGATTGGATTGGATTTGAATTTTTTTGAATTTTTTTAGGTGGTTTTTTCTTCTTTCCACTTTATTAATGATGGCTGGATTTTGGTTGGTTCTTGCTGGCCCGTAGATAGTAGATACCTACCTAGGTAGTAAGTAAATAGGTCTAACCGTCTAACTTGCTTGAAGGCGGTAAGGGAGGCGATTCTGTATGTACGGTAATAAATGTGCTAATTGTCTATACAATAATAAAAGAATAGACTTCATCCAGTAAGGTAGTTTAGAATTAGAACTACTTCGTAGAACTTATAACATTCTAATTTGTCCGTGTTATTGTGTGACTTCAGACAGATGAGATAATTGAAACGGTTCGTACCGCCTGTATAATGGATATAATAATAATATTTGATGATAATGGATAAATGGGAAAGTTCGAGGCGCTGTTTCAAGATGTAGGATGGATTATTATAATAATAATGTGATAGATGATGAATCTAAAAAGGAAAAGACACAATAACTCTACAGTATAGAAGGGGATTAGATCATTAGACGGCCTAACGGCAGAATCGTTAGATGAATACCGGTAAACTTTGAAATTTGAAGCTATCTCAGCTATTTAAGTCAAGTCAAGAACAGGAAAAGGAAAAGGAAGACGGGGTAATAAATTCAATGAATTCAATCTAAAGGGGCCAAAATAAGGAAGATGAATGGCAAAATTGATACTATTCTCTCTCTTGTTTGGTTTGTGCTAAAGTTCTAATTATTGTAACGATAACAAGGGTTAAATTTGGCCGCTTTTTTACTACTAGCTAGATGGAGGGTAGTATTTTTTCGGCGTTATCCCTTTCAATAATAATAATAATAATGTAGTTTCCATAGCAGCACTTTGAACTTTGAAGAGATCGTGCCCCCTTAGGTCCAGATCCAACACAAGCAAAGATGTGAGAGAGGAGGAGAACTAAAGTCAAAAAGGTTGACCATTTCAATTCCCGATCCCCCCTCAACTCTAAGGCTCCATTTCGAAAGGATTACGACGACGAGAAAGCAAGCTCATCATCTATTGGGGAAAACCCAGGATAGAATAATAAAAAACATGCCGAAAACATCCATTTTTTTTATCAAGGGTTACGCTTTTAACGAATTCTTACCGAATATGAATGATGCAGGGTCTGATGGAGAATTCTCGAAATAACTTCATTATTACTCTCCCCCCCCCTGAATAAAGGTTAATTTTTTTGCCCTACTCACAGCCCAATTTTTAACCTTTATTTAGGGGGGGGGAGAGTATTGATCAAAAGCAAAAGTACAAGTAGTCGATAGGAATAATGAAGAAAAATCCACATGAATCGTATATTATATATGGGGGTACTGGCTCGTGGCGAGGTAATCCACTGAGGGGCTATTGAGGGGATATTCCTTGGATACAGATAAAAGATAAGTTCAAACCTTGTTGAACTAGACTTTCCAAGGATTAAGGCTAAAGAGTCAAGAGGTTGATCACTTTGGGATCAGTTCGAAAACCAACTCATATTAAAATACGCAAAGGTCAGTATCATGAACGCTACTTTTACCGCCAACTAGTGACTGAACTCTCTTTTCGACTACTAAACGTAGCTCAATGATTAAAACTATGACGTTCTTCTAAAGATATATATTATATATATCTGCTAATTTGAATACAAGTACGAAAGGAACAAGTAACCATTAGCAATGATTCTCTATCAACTACTCTTCAATCAAATTCCAATGAGCATAAGACATCATTCAAATACACTACCGTTCAAACCCTTCACAACCATCAATCATCCCTTCTCATTAACGATTCGTACAAAATTGACATTTCCATAACGTCAAGCTCCATGACCTAAAGCTAGATTCCATGTTCATCACAAGGTTTCCCCTAGAGCCCGAGCTATTTTTCCTCGTCGTCTTGTCAACCTTGAAACTCTTTACCCAGCTGCAGCAGCAGCATCTAAACAAACCAATGAAATCCCAGATGTTCTGCCCAAAAAAAACTTCAAACGTTTATTTGAGGATTAGCTCTGTGATTAGTTTTTGCGAACCGAGACCCCGAACGGTCTTCCGAATGGTCCACAACTTTTCCGGCGCAGGCGGTACTACACATCCCAGTACGTACTTTTAGGTGGCAGCTAACTTTCGATTTTTTCTTCTAGAATTTCTTTCAAGGTAAAAGGAAAGGAAAGGAAAGGAGATTCGATCTCATTCTGGTATAGTTTGTATTATTGATACAATGATATTCGACTTTCCGGGTTCTAAATACCCTCTTATATTCAAACTATTATTCACAGGAATTCATTCTTTCTCTCTTTTGGATATGGATAATAATCTCTTTCAATAATCATTTCTTTTTAAAAGAATAATCAGATTTGGATGAGATGACATTATTATTCCCCTATGAAATGGTCGGTAAGAGATTACCATCCCATACATATTCACATACATATTCATACCCACCTCCGTCCATCATCAAATTCGGCAGTCATTGGCCAATAGAGGTCTTTAGCTAAGAAATACGCTAGCTATCTTTACTGATCTTCCCTAATATAGAAATAGAAGAATGGATTCGAAAAAAAAGATTAATTTTTTTCAAATAAACAAAATTCTTATAAAGTAAATGTAAAAAATAAAATTCTTATTATAACAATTGAATTTGTAACTTTTTAATATATTCCTATTTTTTAAAAAAGTATAGTTAAAGCTTTTTTATAGGTATTATAAACATTAACTATAATAAAATATTTTAAACCAAAAAAAAATATTTTTATAAATAAATTCATTATTCTTTAATTAATTTATTAAAACTTTATATTTTTTTATAAAAAATATATCAAATTAAAACCCTTAATCTTTTTTATATATATCTTCAAAAAATTTGAAAATAGCTTTATTTAATCCTATATAATCTATAAATAAAATTACTTTAAATAATCAAGCAATTATGCTATTATTAGTATTATCTTTTATTAAGCAATTCTTAATTATATTAACTTTAGAATATTAATTACTTTTTTTTCAAAAATTAATATAATTTATTAATTCTATATATTATATATAATACTTTTCAAATCTTCGAAATTTGTTTTTAACAATTGCTTTTTTGCTACTTTTACTTTTATTTATATTTACATTTACTTTTGATCTTAATAGTACTTTTGTTTTTATTAGAATATAAAAAAATCATTAAGATAATAAATACAAAACTATATATCTTTATTATATAATACAATTTAAGCAAATATTTAAGATAAATACTAAATTTGTATTTTACAATAAAATTAATCAATATTATAAAAAGTATATTAAAACTATTTTTATAAAAAATCAAATAAAAACTATAGATCTATAAATTCTTATATATTAAAAATACTTATTAAAATATAATTCAAACAAAAATGCCCTTAAAAATTCTTTTGATTTAGTATTAAATAAATAGATTTCGATTTTTGATATATATCAAAAAATTTAAAAAACTTAAAAATAAATTATAAACTAAAAAAATAAAAAGATTAAAAATACAATTATATAGAAATAGAATATTTATAATATTTTAAATAGAAAATATTCCTATAATAAAGAATTTGATAATCTTTTTATTGAAGATAAAAAAAAAAATAAAAAATAAAACAAGATAAATTTAATTTTTTAAATATTGTTATTTCTATATATAAAAAAAAATATAACTTTTAAATTAAAACTTTAAAAAGTCTTAGAAAGTTTATTGAGATTTTAATTGAGAAATAAGCAAAAAATAAAAAAATTAATAATAAAGGAAAAAGTAGTTTTTTTAGGATATCATTTAAGCAATTAAATAATAAATTAGAGGATTTAGAGATTAAGATAAAAGTACAATTAGATAAAATAAGAGATAATATATTAAAGAAAAACAATTTAAATGTATTTAAATAAAAGATAATGTAAAGAATAATATAAAGAATAATAGATTTTATATTTAAAAATATATCAACTATTTATTTAATATAAATCTATATTTAAATATTCTTTAACTTTAAGGGGTTTAATTTCAAAATGTTTAATTTTTTCTTTTTTATATTTTAAATATATATAACAGTTTAATAATAATATAGTTATTATATAATATATTTTTATAAATTGATTTTTTACTTTTAAACTTTTTATAAAAGTAATAAACATTTATAAAAATTAAACTTTCCTAAAATATTATTTTATTATAATTTATATAAAAACAAAATATTTATTAAACTTTTTTTTTTTATTTGAAATATTATATTAATTTTCTGTTTTTTTATTCTTTTTAAATAAGTATAATATACTATATATATTATTATATATAAGATCTTTATATATATATAAAAGTTTTTTTTTAAGTATAATATTTCGAATATTTGTTTCAATTTTATTCTTTTACTATATAAATTAATTGTTTATATTTTTAAAATATAAATCTAATACAAACAAAATTAAAAAATTAGAAATAATTATTAATTACTATATTAATCTATATATATATTTATACCTTAAATAAACAACCCTTTAATTATATTGCTTCTTTTTTAAACAATAAATCCCTTTGAATATATTATTAATAAAACTATATATATTAATAATTTTAAAAGCTATAACTTCAATAAAGGTAAAGAAATGTTTTAATTATTAATAATCTTAAAATTAAAGATATTATTAAAAAAGTTTTTTAAAATAAATAATTATAAAAGTATAAGTATTATTAAATACTATAAAAAACCAAATTAAGCTTTTACCAAAAAGATTTATAAAAGTAAGAAAATAATCAAAATATATAAGTTTAATATATATTATTATAAAAGTAATAAATAGTTTAACTTTAACTTTCTTTTTATATTTAATAAAATATAATTAAAAAAATAATATTAATTGTAAGAGCTTTAGGATATAAAATCTGAAGATATATATAACATTATTAAGAAGTACTAAATTCAAATCAAATGCTTTATATTAATATATATATAATAAACATTCTTAATATCGATAATTTGATTACTAAATAGTAGTAATAGTAGTATAAGTAATAGCTAATATAAGTATATCCTTAAATTCGTTTATATTACTAAATCTTCGAAAATATTAGAATTAGTCGTAATATTAAAATGTAATATTATTCATTAATTTATTATACTATTTTAGTAATAATGAGATATACGGTTCTGCTAAAAAATATAGTGGCATATTAGAGTTAGTTAGTTTATTTCTTAGCTAAAGACCTTTAATACAAGTAATATGTCAGACGATAAATGCATGAAATGCACACTGTACTCACTACTGTATGTACATATACATTCGCCAAATATACCTATTAACATCCATCATCATCAAAATAGATCGAGTTGCCAATAATTCTGTATAGTGACACTGTGACACAGCTCTACATGCATAATTCCCCACACACACACTGTCCATACAAGGGGGCATTTGAACCTTGGCGGTTGGCAGAAAAAAAGAAAAACTTACTCTTTGACAAGGCTGTCATTCTACAATCTACATTCCTCACACGCTGGGCATAACTCTGTAAAGTAAAATCTCGCTGCCCAGTGCCCAGCCGTCTCTCTTGAATCTTTTCTAATTATTATTCTACCTAACTTGGGAACTTGGTAGCCTTCCCCCACGAGACGACGTAATGGATAATCCTCCTTCATTAGCGAACCGAACTCGAAGTTTATTCTCCCACTGGTTCGGATCGCTTACCACTTACGCATCATTTCTACCCGTTCATTTCGGCTTGCGGTTTTGGATGTAAGATCTTCTAGAAAATCTTATCCTGTTGCATCCTACTCTTTCATTTACGGGACCATTTCCTTCAGGCTTTGGGGATCGAGCCTCGAGGGGTTTCCATCTACCTACATCATCACATCATCGAGAACCGAGCTCTCGAGTCTCCATCATTTTTCTTGACCTTCCCCCTTCCCCTTCCCCTCGCTGATCTCTGAACCATCCCCATCATCCCCATCTACGTCTTACAGCCCATCACACAGATCATCTCTCTCAATTTCCCATCTCGTAACTTATCGTCGGCGTTGTTATTTCGTCATATCATCTGGGCCTCAAAAAAAAACGGTCCTCCGCTGATAACCCCCTGAATCTGATACTAACCTTGAACTTTCTCCAACTTCCCCATCAATAATGTCAAACAGAACCAATACCGTACCCGAATTTCTACAAGGGATAGATATGCATAATGCATGAATGCATAATATATGCATGACAATACCTTGGAATTATTATTTTATGCACATTTCTTACTTTAAATATTTTCTGCTTTTTGCTTCTCACCGCCTTGAGACGTTGGGGGGCAGAATCTCATATTTTGTATTTAGTATCTCGATTCTCGAGTCTCAAAAGAATCAGCATCTACGGAGTACATTTGTGCTTGTACTTGTACTTGTACTTGTCCTTGTACTACTATATCTACCCATCATATTTAATTCTCCTTTCTCCTTCCTTCTTCCTTCTTCTTCAGTACACAATATGTATTCTACCCAAATTCTAGTCGATCATACAAAGTACAAGAAACCAAGTACAAAATACCACATAAACATGCAACCACCCACGCACCGCTCTGTACAACTTTTTCTACTCTCAAACCGCAGCACAGCACAGCACAGCACAGCACGATTCATACCATTTCCAGCCCTGCGGGAAAGTTCGGATGGGGTTAGGTTTTACTGAATTCGCGTATTTTATCATTTTACGCACATGTCACTGCGCATGTAGATTTACGCATCTAGATTTACAAAAGTATATCCCCCGCCGAGGGATGAAGTGGAATGAACATTACCGGTAGTAGCTCGGTCAGAAAATCATCACCATCACCATCACACGGTGCACACAAACGAAAATGTAACCATAAGGCTTAGATCACCCTATGGCCTGGTACTCTTGCTCAACTGGCTCTTGTACATTGGCCCTGTCAGCCTGTCTTCTGCACGCACAGTGCATGCTGGCCCTGTACAAGCGTATAGCTAGCCCTGTCCAAAGCCCCTCCAAAGCCCCTCCAAAGCCTGTACAATCCTCAAAACAGTAAGTGGGCAAAAGAGCGGTAAGGCGGTAAGCGCGCGAAAGAGGTCATGAATTTTTTAAATTTTTTTCGTGCTTGTGCTTTTGCTTTGGCTCTGTGACTAGTGACGCAGGTTGGTGGACAAGGTGAAGGAGGTGAACTAGGCTTTCCTACGAACAGATCTTTTTCGCATTATGCGATGGGGATGCCACTCTGTATTTTTTAATTTACATCTACTTTCATCTCATACCAGGTATGGTAGTCCAAAAATCTGCGCATAACACAGAAATCAAACAGTTACAAACACAACATCCATCCGTACATAAAATCCTGCGATCCATACAAAGCGCATAACCGCAAGGCTCGTGCGACCATGCATGTCTCGGCTACGGGCTTTTGCGCTGCTCTACCTGCCGCTTATTTGATTGCCGAGCCGATACCGAGATCCAATACAGTACCGAAGAATGAAATGAGAAACGGGTGATATCCCCGTTTAAAATCCCATATTGAAAGTTCAGGGAAATTGAATTGAGATTCCGCGCTGTTTTAGTTTTATGATTTTCGGTGCGTGTTGTGTTGGAAATGCATAAATAAACCCCAAGTTTCGAGATGCAATTCTGGAACAGTTGTTCAATAGTGGATCTGACCCCGGATTGTTTTTATCGTCGTGCAGGGTGTTGCGGTACCGTGTGATGTCAGGTGGCTTTGTGGCTGGAGCCGAATTTTTCCCCGTTGGTTGAGAGCTTGAGACGTGATGCGCTTGAAAATCTCAATCCTGGAACTGGAGAGTCAAAATCCAACTGCCATTCTTCGGATATGGTATACCTCACGTGGTTTGAAATATCTCTTTATGTGTATGAAATAGCTGGGGACTGGGAGCGATGAAGGGGGTGTTTTGAGATTGGAGATTAACGTGGATGGATGAAGGGGGTGTTTTGAGATTGGAGATTAACGTGGATGGATGAAGGGGATCGGGAGTTTCTGAAGAGGAAGAAGAGGAAGAAGAGGAAGATTTATTATTCTTTTCTTTTTTTCTTGAGAAGGGGGACGGTTTGATGGATGTAGAGTGGGAAACTGCTGCCGAGGAATGGGATTTGGTGCGAGGGTTGAATTGAGTGCTCTTATTCCATCCTAACATGATGCAGAACAGTTTATACGGCTGTAGGAATCGATACTGGTATGTCGGTACCTCTGCATTTTTGTTGTATTTCGTTGGGTTGATGGATTTGGTGTGTTGATTAATGATCAATGATTAACCAGTGCGAGATGTAGGGAGGACGTTCTCCTGCAGTAGTTCAGGGACTCCGAGGCTTTTTCCATGCTTCCTGGCAACCAGTGTGGGTATTCATCGCCCAGCCATGTATCATATTCTCTTTCAATTTCCCGAAACCATTACGGTTGGTTACCTTTTGGATGTTTATTTTAAGGATTCTGAGGTCGTTACTTCTGTGAGTCACTTTTTCAATAATTAAGCTGAATTAAGGTCGGTCTTGCCGTGAGTCGCTTTCTGGTCATTGGACTGTATTGATTTTAGGAATGGAATGAGTTTCTTCCGTTTCTCTTTCATCGTTGTATTTGATTCGGCAACTCTCACCCTTCAGACAATATCAAATACTTAGCGTCGGTCTTGCCGTGAGTCGCTTTGTGGTCATTAGGCTGGGTTAAAGTCGTTACTGATGTGAGTCGCTTTCCAATCATTTGACTGGATTGATTTTAGGAATAGAATAAGTTTCTTCCGTTTCTCTTTCATCGTTGTATTTGATTCAGCAGCTCTCACCCCTCAGACAATATCAAATACTTAGCGTCGATATCATCATGAAACCGGGCGATTCCGTAGCGAACGTGGTAAGGAAGTAGTAGATGTCTCGGCACATATGCGTAGAATGTTCTAAACTTTCCGATGGCTTGGTTTCGGCAATGGGAATACCCCGGTAAAACGATCTAGAATATTCTGATGGCTGAGTCTGATGGCTGAGGAGTGTCTCTAGCCTTCCTTTTCTCCCCTAATCATTATTTATCATCATTTATCACAGTATCGCAAATGAAACAAATTCCACCAAAAGCTGCCTCTTTCCCGAATCAAACACACAATAAAGTGAGTCCCCTTGAATTCCTTTTCCTCTATCCAATTACTCTCCTCGCCTAAAATTGAGCCACATAAGACCCCTTTGTCTAAGACTAAAACATGCCTAGCGCCCAAAAGTTTTGATCATAGCTTTCCTCAAAAGTTCTTTGTTCCTCTCACCTCCTGTCCATCCACCATATTCATTTTCGTCTGATTCCACACTGTAAATTATTTCTATGGCTTGGAATGAGAGGTAGATACCCTTCATACGAAAGAGTATCATGTTTGATCTTAACATGATGATCTGTACATGTTTCTTCTGCAATGAACCAATGCTTCGAAACAGAACTCATGGGTTCGTCACAGTTCTACATCCCGTATGTTCTGGTGATTGCGACGGTTCTTTCGTGAGGTATATATATGGAGGCTGGCTCTCCATTAGATGAAAAGTCCAACAACTCCAAAAACAACAACACCCATCGATACATTCTCTACGAAAGCGATCAGTCACATACTTCTCAAATCTGAAATCAGTCAATCCGACATACAGCTGTAAACACCTTTTTCCTCTTGTCTATCTTCTCCCTACACCTCCTCCTTGCCATCCCACTAACTTCAAATTAGCTCGCGATCCACATATTTCTACGTTTTCAGCACCATCTACGTCCTTTGTTCATTCGAGAGAGTCAGCAAAATGCGATGCTACTTTTGTCAATACAACAATGTGTCACCGCGCGATAGCTGTAAGCTATGTACAGCTGTGCTTCCTGGGCTGAGAACGACAGAAATGGTTGTAATGACCCGAGGGAATGGCCCAACCGCAAACATTGAACACGAAAACCCTGTTGAGCGGTGGACATCTCCGGGGCAAACAAATTTGCCCCATTGTCTGATGGTGGAAGGCGATTCCTTTGACCTCAAATTCTCGGCTATAATAGACGGGGATGGATCTCAAACTGTGCGGCTTTCGGCCTCATACAATGGAGGTCCGGTTCAGTCTGTTACGCTTAACTTTTCGTCATCGACCTAGGCAGAGGGCAAGGGCGAGATAAAATGAAATGAGATGAGATGGGATGGGATGGGATGGGATGGGATGAGATGGGATGGGATGAGATGGGATGGGATGGGATGGGATGAGATGGGATGGGATGAGATGGGATGGGATGAGATGGGATGGGATGGGATGGGAAATTTTGGGGAAATTTTGGGGAAATTTTGAGAAGTTGAGATTGTTTTTGTTTTTGGATTTTTCTTGTTTTGCTAGATCGATGAACTGTCAAATGGTGGTGGGAAGTTTTGGGAAGTTTTGGAAAGTTGAGATTGTGATTGTTTTTGGATTTTTCTTGTTTTGCTAGATCGATGAAATGTCAAATGGTGGTAGGAAGTTTTGGGAAGTCTTGGGAAGTTCTTGGGAAGTTGAGATTGTAATTGTTTTCGGATTCTTCTTGTTTTGCTAGATAGATGAAATTTCAAACGGTGGAAAAAATTTGCTTTCAACTATAACCGTGACTACTGCTATCTACAAATCATTTCGTCTTCAACAGCTGTTTCCTGTCCTCCAAATCTAGCGCCTTGAAAGCCGCCAAAGCTGCGGCTTCCCTCTCCTCCAAGCTTAGCGCCTTGAAAGCCTCCAAAGTTTCTGCATCTTCCTGAGGCGCCTGTTCCTTGCGGTCCTCGCGTTTGGGCAACAAATCTTTTCTCTCCTCCGGCTTTAGCGCCTTAAAAGCCGCCATAAATGCGGTTTCCCTCTCCCCCAAGCTTAGCGCCTTAAAAACCTCCAAAGCTTGTGCATCTTCCTTGGCCGCCTCTCCCTTGAGCCAGTCGCGATGGGCAACACAATAACCCCAAGGCTTTGAAACATCTTCTATATAGCGCCTATAATTGGTGCATTGCGTCCAAGGAGTCTTTCTTCGCCACGACCCTCTTTTTAAGAATGGCTCTTCCCAAACGGACCTAAACTCGGTGGCAAACTTAATTTCTTCCTTTGGCCATACCCCGAGTTGCTTTTTCATCTCTGCAGCTAGAGGTCCATACCATTCCCCGTGTTCTATGATATTAAGTTTTGCGAACTCCCACCACTCCGGAAGATATCCCCCGCACTCCCAATCGATAATGCCGCTCACATGTCCATCTTTTATCATGATATTAGACATGTTCAGATCACCATGCGTAAGCACGTATGGTCCTCCCTTTACAGGATATCTCTCCTTGAAGTCCTTCCATATATGCTGGGCATTCTTGCGTAAGTTGGGTTTGGTACGAGCCCACCATTCTTCAACATCTGTCGTCACGAAATGTGTCTCTTCCTGAGAACTTAGTGTCCTATCTTGTATCGGCGAACCATCTGGAGCTTCGATTTTTGTGGAAGTAAACTTGCGTAATTGTACGAGATATTGAACGACTTCCTTGGCGATAATATCCACTCCTCGACCTTCATTTCTCGTGAGATACGACTCTGCATTCTCACCTGGGACTTTCTCCATCATAAAGAAATGACTTTTATCGTCCATCCAATAACGCATATCTTTTGCTACAGGTATAGTCGAGTTTTTGCTGAGAAAGTTGGTTATTGAAAAATCGGGTCCCACATGACTGTGCCGTCCCTCTTCTAAATTCGGTTGTTCTTTTAGAAAATATTTATCGCCAATAAACCAAAAACCCCTGTTAGCGTTGCATTTAACTTTGATATGACTACGGTAGTTATTATGTTGTTCATGATCTGCGGTCCATCCACAGGTGCGACATAGCAAGAAATCTTCTTCTTTGGGAACTTGCGCATCCCACTCTTCTTTCGTAGTCCCTTCGAATGGCGTATATACTTTCAATTCGCTCATTTTGATAAGTTGAGTTCGATGTCGCGATTAAATATAATGATAAGATACTTAATAATAGGAAGTAGTAGTAAAGCGAATCTGATAAAATCTGTGAAGAAGATAGCTTGACTTGGAAGATTGCTTGGATTTGATAGAAAAGGAGTCATATAAGTAGACTATTAAGAATAAGGAAAATAGAGCCTAACAATGAAGATGAATTGCGTGACCATTCTGATTAAAAACTATAACTGCATCCGGAGAAACCTTTCATGATTATCTATGTCAAGTATAAGGAAAATCATGTTCAATAATGAAAATGAATTCTTGTTAATCCATTGAAGAAGGCTTTTAGGTCCAAACTATACTCCATGCGGGCACACTTGATGAAATGCTTTATCTTGGTCACTGACAAGGAAAACAACTCTCAACAACGAAAATCAAATGTGCTATCGCCATTCTGTAGATAAACTATACTCAATGCGGATACAACTTATGTGATCTCTTTGATCTCTCGAAGTTCTGGATCCCCGAGTACCAATCCTCTAGATCTCCACTACTCGACCTATTTGGGTCCTAATCTAGCCATCTTAGTAACTCCCATCCACTACCCAGCCTGCCCCCTTTCATACCAATTTCAAATCCACAAACATGCCACCCAAGCGATGAGACACAAAGGATGAGGTTCATCACTAACGAAAGTAAACAAAGAATCAATACATCAACGCTGCACTATATGATCACTTTTATGTGGATTTGCGCGAAAGGAAAAAGATAGGAATCAATGGAATCATTGGGAGGAAATGACTTGAAAAGCGTACTCTGCATGCAAGAAGTGATTAGTTATAATGAGGATGAGTAATCGATAAAAGAAACCATGAGCAAAGCAAGTCATCATATGCGTAACGCGATTGCAAAATCCACCCCAACCCCCTGCCGTACAAAAACCTCTCGGGGCATATGTCGAAGGCTTGTGGTCCTGGTCCTGGTCCTGGTCCTGGATAGACTGCGCCAAACCCCCTCCCCCCCTCCCCCCCCCNCCCCGCGGGTAATGGGTACTCGTGGGTGATCCGTAGAGAGGTGTACCTGCTTATCCATAAGTATTTCAACCTGACCCGCAGGTTATCCATAGGTATCTATGGGCACTCGCAAGCAAATCACATAATATAAATCTTGGAATAGCTCCAAGAATTAAGTCAAAAATCCATAATTTACGTTTTTTTTGTGGATAACCCGTAGATTATTTGGATAACCTGTTAAAATAACTTGCGGATAACCTGTATATTATTTGTACCCGCTTTGTGGGTACTTACTTAGATTTCAGAATAACCCGCCCTGCAAACGGATAACTTGTGGAGCACCCGCTGAGCCAATAATCCGCCTCGCGAGTACCTGTTGCACAATCTAGCACTGGAAACTCAAAGCACAGGGTGAGTAAAAGCATAGAACGGATTGGCCTGGAGCATGCATCCATGGCGCGGGTTGCCACGGATAGTCTCGATACGAATTGTTAGATCGATGGCACCATTACCATGCGAAAAACAATGGAAACGATTGTGTGTATAAAAACCGCAGAAATACATACACATAAAAATCAATACATGAAAACCTACAACCGTAAGCCTTTAACTGAAACAAGTCCATCTATCCAACCAGATGTGAAATTTCGCAAGCTATCTTAAAGAGGCAGACCCGTCACCTCACCCGCACCAGGTAGAATTATTGAGCAGCCAGCTACCATCAACTGGGTGATTCTAGGTGCGTGCCTGGAGAGCGTTTCATAACTTCAGCGCTGTTGTGGTAGTATTCTTACATGCATACACCGAATCAGTCCATGTAGTCGTTACTAGATCATGATTCGAGAACGGTTGAACCTTACGGAAATTGATCTACATCTATTGTTTATCTTCCTAGCGCATTGTTACGTAGATATTCACCGTCGTCATTGATAATTGACTATGCGCCTGGCCTTCGAACGATGGCAAATAGCGCTTGCAGAGGGAAACAAGTATCCAGGTTCAAAAAGTGGTCTTGTTTATATCTTAACCACTAAATACAGAATAGGACTGTGCCAAATTTCCTCCCAATTGCATCGAAGTCCCTAACATCCACGCATCATCCAAATGTGGGCGCCCAAGTGTAGTCAAAATCGAAGTCGGTTGGCCGGCGCACCGCTCTCAATTTTATATTTTAAAGTGGGGTCCTTGGGTTTGGCGAGGAGTTGTCCCCTTCTGTTTACGTACCTACGCGGAAAGCTCCAATGCTAAGAAAAAAGATCATGGGGTGAGATGGAAGACTGGCAGTGTCCACTAAGCAGTACTGAGATGTAAAGTGGCAAAAAGTTCAGGCTCGCTACATGCCCTACATCTTTGCTGACCAGTCGTTGAGTGTATATCCCTGACTCCGAAGGGATCGAATGCTCCCCACAAAGATACCACTTTCGCACCTCGAGTTGTTGTGTCTAACCGCTAAGCTAGATTGTCGCTCTGTCAATACCACCATTTGACGAGAGGACTTGCGGTATTTAAGACTATATTGGTCAAGCGAAAATGCTTCAACTCTTGATATTGCAGTCCTGAGGCCAACTAGTTGATTCCATTCATGTAGAAATCTTCCGGCAACATTCCACAAAAATACAATGAACACTCAAAATTACGACGACCAACAAAAGACGACGATGATCGTTTCAATTCGAATCTCAACAAACGAGCGAGAAATATTGCGAAAATACTGAGCCTGGGAAGTTTATTGCAATTGCGATAATATCTTTCAATGACAAGATTACGCCACCCACCTCCCAGTCATATCCTCACTTGAGGTATCCCAAATCAATTCGGCATTCTTCGCGAAATGGTTGACCACATAAAGTGATGGGTACAATTAATGATTCCAAGCCTCTGGCCATGGACAATAGCTCAACATCAGGATGGCAGGAGATTGGTTCGAGTGAACTGCCATAGGCTCCCCTCGACTGAACAAAATTTGCCTAGATATCGTGAATGAGAGTTGCAAACACATTTCTGGAAAGCACTGGCTAATGGCGAGAGATCTCAGTAACGCGGTAGTATACCAAGTATTATTGAAAAATGCCAAAAATGAGGGGCGAAAGGCGCATTCGGGAGAAGATGCCTCGAAGTGTTGACATTTTGGAAGCTCATTGTGCATGATGTTGTAATATATGCCGTGTAACTATACGTCAACTCGGGCTGATTTGAGAAACGGTCTGCCATGAAAACCCGCCTTGACAATAATCATGGTTAGAAACTCTTCCTATGAAAGGGGCTAGGCAGAGATTTTTCAAATCGCCCGTCGCCAAGTGGCCTCCAGTCCGAATGTGGTAAGTTGTAACTTTATAGAGACCCGATAGATTGGATTATTAGTGTATCACATGATCGAGTGAAGGCAACGTAATAGGTTGGTTCGGAGCCACCGAAATTACTAAGCTCGAATACCAAGCCCCCCATTTATCACGTGAAACATTATGTCGGGATCAACTGTGGCTATTTCGTCATTCTTTGAAGTGGGATCATCCTCTCTTTCTTAGCTGAGCTTATTAGCTTGACAAATAGATTGATATGTATGGATCGCTTGAAGATGTGTTCCCATTCGTTGAAGGATTGTGGCGAGGATTGGATTCATGGGAAATAGCAATTAATGGATTATTGAAATTAAAGAACGACGATGTGTTGGGAAGCCATCCAGAGCTTATCTCGTTCTTGAGGGGGGAAAGGGGGGAACTGGTGCGGGGCATTGATATCGTATCGCATGGCACCGTGCATATGAACTCCTCCACAAAAAGCTGTTAAAACATGTTTAAGTTTGAGCTGGTAAGGTTACCATCAAAAGCATGTCAAGTAGGTAGGTAGTAGGACGTGATCTCATAAAGGCCAAGTGGAATAATAGGCTTCTTAAGAGTTGAAGAGATGAAGTTATGGAGTAATGGCAATAAGTCATATTTATCCGAGATCTGAGCTGACAACCGACAACCGACAAAACATCATCCATCTTATTCCCAACGTTACATACCTTGATTCTTGAACTCAATCTTTTTACTGCACCCTAAAGTAGTGTCCCCGCGCTGGGCTGGGCTAGGCTGGGCTAGAGGGGATATATCATTATCATTCCCCGTTACCTTGTAGGTCTAGCTCGATAGGCTTTATCTAGGTAGGTAGGTAGTTAAGTAGAAACTTTCTTCTCTTCTCTATCTAGGTAGTATAAGGATAACCTCTTCTTAGTTTCTCATACACTGACATAGAACTTTAAGAGCAATGCTTTTTTCTTTTCCTTAATCACATAGACATCCTATCCCTTATTTTTTCATATAATTAACAAATTCAATTCTCAAATACTCAATAGTCAGTGTGAGAGTGGCAAGTTTCTGCTCGTTGCTCACCTCAGATTGATCCATACAATTAGAATTAATCAATACCGCCATTAATGTGGATTGCGTGGTCTATTACACCTCAACCGGTTCACTATTCACCAATAGTTCAGTAAGTACTAATCCCATATCATTGCGCAATCCTTGTGAAAAGGGCTTCAACTATTGCGCCATCATCTTCCTTTTGTTCTGGGCATTTTGTTGTAACTTCATAAGAGATATCATTCTGACCTCGCTACACAGCTTCCCGTCGAGAAAATGGCGATAAATCAAGAATTCCCCGTCATGTCTTCGGAAAATAACTCAAATAATGATGTCAACGACAAATCTAGAAAAGAATTTAGCAACGACTACCAAACTTCTGGTAGTATTGGAAATGGAAGATATTCTGAATATAAGAAAGTCAGTTGGCGCAGTACATGGGGATTTGGCCCTGTAACTATTGGTCCAAGAATCGGTCCCGTATTGCCACATCTTCGTGTGGATGCCGACTCAGCAAGCACTGAAAGTGATGATGGAAATGATCTTTTGCACAAGCAGATTCTGGCCGAAGAGGGTTCTTCGATTAAATATCGTAGTTGCAGTTGGCAAAAGGTCATACACAATCTTCTTATTCTTCGTATGACTGCTGATTCATAATAGACTGCTGCTCTTCTCTTCTCAGAGTATATCTGCTTGGCAATTATGTCTTTCCCCTGGTCTTACTCGATCTTGGGACTTGTACCAGGTCTTATCTTGACCGTGGTTGTCGCATTCTTGGTTCTCTATACATCTTTAGTTCTATGGGAATTCTGTATGCGTCATCCTGAACTTAGAGATGTTTGCGATGTTGGACAAATGCTATTCGGTGGAAGATGGGCATGGCATGCAACAGCTGTCATGTTTCTTTTGAACAATACCTTTATTCAGGTATGAAAACCGCATGTTACGCTCTACGAATGGTAGTTACTAACACTAGCACAAGGGCCTTCACGTTTTGACTACCGCAAAGTACTTGAATACTATCACCAACCACAGTCAATGCACAATAGTATTCGCCGTTATCGCCGCCGTTATCTGTTGGGTTTGTTCTGTCCCAAGAACTTTCAGCGCTCTATCTTGGTTGGCAACTGCATCTGCTATCTTCACCTTCATCTCCGTTATGCTCGCTACCATCTTCTCCGGAATCGAAGATCACCCTCTCGGCTATAACCCCGACCCCACCTCCATCATCGCAGCTACAGGTCTCCACGGAGGCGCTCCAACTGTTACCGCCATACCAGTTAAAGGCGTTACGTTCGTTGCCGGGTTCAATGCCTTCCTCAACATCTCCTACACATTCATCGGTCAAATCACCATTCCTTCCTTCATGTCCGAGATGAAAGAACCTAAAGATTTCCCTAAAGCTCTTTGGGCCGTTACCATCGCTGAAGTCATCGTTTTCGGTTTAGTCGGCGCAATCATTTACGCTTTTACCGGAAACCAATACATGACAGCCCCGGCATTCGGATCTCTAGGAAAGAAACTCTATGTCGATATTTCCTTCTCCTTCATGATCCCCACCCTTATTTTCCTCGGCGTTCTTTACGCCTCCGTCTCCGGCCGCTTTATCCTCCTCCGCGTCTTCCACAATAACAAACGGCATCTTACTGAACACACCATCAAAGGTTGGACTGTCTGGATCGCCATCTTGGCTGCAACCTGGATCGGTGCTTTTATCATCGCCGAAGTAATTCCCTTCTTCTCTGATCTCCTATCTCTCATGTCCTCACTCTTCGATTCCTTTTTCGGATTCATTTTCTGGGGTTTCGCATATATTAGAATGAGACGAGTAGATCACGGACCAGGATGGATGGAAAAGACTAGTAAGGTGGGATTGGGTTTCAATATTTTGATCATATTGATCGGGTTATTGTTCTTGGGAGCGGGAACTTATACGAGTGTTCAGAGTATTGTGGATGGGTATAATAGTGGAAGTTTCGGCGGTGCGTTTACTTGTGCTAGTAATGGGATTTTGTAGAGGGGATTAGAGGAATAGAGAAGGGGTGGGCGAAAGGGAAGTGGTAATGAATTGGGAATAAAGTACAATTGGAGGACACTAGGATACTTTGGAAAGAACAATATGTACCTGCGCCCGCATGCGCTTGGGATCAGAATACGGGGTGGAGTTTTGGAGTCCATCAATCAAAACCCTTTGTTCTGCCTTTTGCATCCCGCCGAACTAAGGGGGGTTGCTTTTGGATAGGAAAAAAAAGAAATGAGAAGTGATGAAAAGTTCGTTTATTATATCGGTGCAAGCACGAAGAGAAATGAAAAAATAAGAAATTCTTGGAACTTTCGTGGACTTCCCCAGTTCTTCTTGATATCCCACGATCATGCATATCCAAGGTCTCACGGTTGAAACATCTCAAGCTCTCGGGGGTTCCAAGATATCGAGATTTCAACATCTCAACCCCCATCCTTATCCTAATATCGATGCCCCTCTCGCTTCCTCATTACCATGTCCTCATGTCATGATACATTACATCTTCAGCGATCTCAATTCCTGGCTTTGGCCTTGATGATTATTTGTATGTTTTATAGATAGTGAACTCGATAGAACATAAGAAACTCTTATGTAGACATAAAAGTATAGAGATATAAAAGTATAGATATCCATATCCATATCCATATCCATATCCATATCCATATCCATATCCATATCCATATCCATATCCATATCCATATCCATATCCATTTCCATCCCCATCCCCATCCCCATCCCCATCCCCATCCCCATCCCCATCCAATAACAACCCATACCCCAGCACCACAACAATCATACTATAAGAAGGAATTCTAATCCCCAAGCCTCTATCTCTATGTAACTTGAATCACCTATCTTCTACCTCTGCTATCTGAGAGTAATGGGAATAAATAGGAATAAATAGGAATAAATAGGAATAAATAGGAATAAATAGGAATAAATAAGAACAATGTATTATATCTATCTACCTCTTACAAAAATCTACCAAATGCGAGCTGAGTTTTCATTTTCCATTTTTACTTCCATTGTTAGTCTGCTTCCAATTTTCTTTGCATATTAAATCTTAAATCTTACCTAATTATAAAAGTAATTCTATATTCTTCACACCCGAATTAATTTCATTAATATCATGGTTTTGTAGAGGTATTGATAGATAGATATGGAATATTGTAGCGGGAGATGATATTTCCTTTGAACTAAATAAAGTTGATACTTTGTTCTCATTTGGAACTTCAGGACTCTAGGACTCTAGGCTAATGGCTTTTTCTCTTTTATTTCATTACACATACATGGTCAATGGTCAATGATATATGATGATTACTAATCCTGCAGGGAAGGAATAGGGATCGATGAGGGGTGTGCGGGAAAGAGTTTGGAGATACTGATGTGTGGTCATTAATGGGAGGATGAGATGAGGGCAAGTGTTGTTATCGACGGGTTTGATGTTGATATTTGATGTCGATGAATCTGTTAGATGGAGGTTGGTTCGAGGTTCAACCTTTGAGTGCATGGTGTATGATGCATGATGGATTATGGATTTAGGATGTGGAGGAGAGTCGTATACTTGGATTGGGATATCGAGGTTGCAGTTTTGAGTTGGGGGTTTGTAGGGGGTGAGGGGGTGGGCAATGAGGAAAGTCGAGGTACGGAATAAGATGAGTGAGGATATTGAGGCACATATGGAGGGAATTAGGAATGATCTAGCGATATTTTAACTTTCAAGGACATTTGAATTGCAGACGAGGTAGTGGGAGGGAGAAGTCTGGCGGTAGTATCTTGATGAGGGGGTATGGGTAGAGGATGAGAAGAAGTATCAGAAATAAAGAAGGAAAGATGTATTGAAGTAGAAAGGCCAATCACTGGGAGTATCGAGGTGAATCAAGGAGATGCAAGGGGTTCATGCACATTCAAGTCCAGATTATAAAAGTGAAAGGGGTATTTGAGTCCTCGTTATGAATACGCCACCGTTCCATTTGGTCAATTCCTTGTAATCATAGAATCATAGAATTTGCCATTGCTAGCGATCAAATGAGATATTTGCATAAAAGAAAAATAACGAAATGAGCAATAACAAGTTGTTTTCAGGCATAACACCTCCTCTCTCGGATTCATATCTGGTACAAGAAGGAATTGACTGCATATCGTTAACGCAAGCTTGTTCAAATTACAGTTCGATGACAGATGCTTCAACTACGCGTCAAAACGAAAAGTCAAGACTGGCCAGAAGAATAGGAGTATCAAGAACTGAATGATAACTATGCTTGAGCTTTGGCAACGCGAGCCGTGGGGGGGTCGTGCTTGTAGACTGTCTTGTACTCTCGGACATATCGCTCGGAATCGGCTGCAGCGGCATCAATGTAAAGCTATCAGTGTGTTAGAGGCATAACCTTATCGAACTAGAGGTAAATTTTATAGCTTACCTTGCGCTTCTCAGGCGACAACGCTCTGTACTCTTCAGAAATACGCGTCACGGTATCACGAGGATTGATACCAGCAAAATCACCAGATTGCATTCGTTCTCGCATGAAGAATGCCAAGGCTCCACAACGGTTCTTCACCGCTCTGTCATCCTTAATGGTTTTGGGACTGGTGGGTTTCTTGGTCAATCTTCGGATGCGTCGACGTGCTACATTTGCTAGACGGATCTCTTCGGGAGTGTGACTCTCAACCCATTTCTTGTAAGCGATTAGGTTGGCAGCCCTATTCTCATTCGCAACGTGATTTAGTTTCTATAATATGATTAGCAAGACCTCACTAGAAAGGAAGCGGATGATTAATACCTCCAATTCTGCAGTCGACGCTGCCTTGTATTGAGCTGACGAGGCCTTGGCAGATTCAACAATACTTTTGCTACCAGTGGCGTTGCCATGAAACAATACGTTGAAAGCGGTTTCGGGCTTATTCTTTGGTTTCTCTGAAAGCAACGCAGCAATCTTCAGTTCCTTCAACTCCTTTCTCAATTTTTGTGAATCGGTCAATACCACCTTCTTTGCCTTCTTCTTTGGCTTTGGCTTCGCCTTGGCTTTAACCTTCTTCTTGACTGGCTTCTTGACTGGCTTCTTGACTGGCTTCTTGGCTGGTTTCTTCGCAGCTTTGTTTGCAGGCTTTTTGGCGGCAAGTTTCTTAGCAGCAGCAGGTTTCTTCGCAGACGCTGGCTTGGTAGCTGGCTTCTTTGCAGTGGTAGTTTTGGTTTTGGTGGCTTTGGTCGCAGTAGCATACAATCGACGCGCTAGGAAAGTTGCTGAGGGAACTTTCGAGTTGGATTCGGCATTTTGTTGACCTTCAACGCGTTGCAATTGCCAAATGGTAGCAAGAAATCGGTTTGTTGACAAGTGAGATCCGCCAATTCTCTTAATGGCTGCACGTCCAATGTTAGACAGCATGATGGCAGTTGAGATGTGATAGCTTTAACAGGATACCGGATGTCTCACGAGTGAGATGCTGGAATGTAGAGAAAGACGATAACGGCGCAGAGGTTGTGAAAGTCACCAATTGAGCCTTCCCTCTTTTCGTACAAAATCACGCTTGTGCCGTAAATCTTTTAAAGGCCCGTGCGCATATGAGAGTACGGCTGCCCAAGCAGACCAGAACTTGTAGCAACATCCATCCGCCCTGGAGCAGGTAACCAGGACAATTCCATGAATCAATACACATCGTGTATCATCAACTTCATATCCATTTGAACTACTTATTCTGAAGTTTTAGCCTAAAGTTTGGAGGAGAGGAGAATTCTATTCCCTGTCATTTTGATTGTGACCTGAAAGTATTTCTACCCATCGAAATACCATATCTTGGGCAAAGAATGGCTCGGCACAGGGACTCTCGCTCACCATCGCCAACAGGAAGTCACCACTCCTCGAGACGAAGCCGAAGGGATGATAATGGCAGGCGCGATCGAGATCGAAGAGATGGTGTTAGAGGGCAGAGGCATCGCAGTCGTTCTCGAAGTCCTGACGTGAGAACTCTTACCTTCAGACCCCGCGTCCATCAGCTACAAAATACTAATGATCTACAGCGTCGCGAACGTGATCGAGATATGCCCCGCAGAAGAGATCGCTCAGTAGGAAGATTAAATGATGATTACCATAGATCTGGCCGTCGAGATAGATCTCGAGAACGCAGAAGCTATGCCGATAGGGACCGATCGCCGGATAGGAGACGACGTAGAAGTCGAGAACGAGATTACCGTGACAGGCGAGACGATTCTTATGATGATAGGGCTCGAAGACGCCGCGAGGATTCTACTGACTCATGGTCTCGCAGCAGAGGAGACGAAAATCGCGGACAAACTCCCAGATCAGATAGTGGTGCCAAAGTCAATGATGTGAGTAGACCTGGTTCACATTACGACAGATCAATTACTAATACAAGTTCACAGGCTCCGAAAGCATCTGCACCCGCCGCGCAAACCGAGGAACAAAAGAAGGCAGATCGTTTAGCTAAATTAGAAGCATGGAAGAAGAAGATGGCCGAGGATAAAGAACGTAAGGAGAGAGAGCTGGCAGCAGGCGGGACTCGAAAGCTACTTGATGCTATAGATCAAAAGGCCAATGGTTCTCCCGCCCTAACGTCGCCCAACTCTCCCGCAACTCCTGCCACCCCTGCGACTCCTGCTGATCTCTCACCACCAACGAATTATGCTGGGAAATTTGATCCGAAGGCAATAGCTAAGAAAGCAGTGGCTAGCTCAAGCAGTGCATATGCACTTGGAAAGGATTTACCATTGAAGGAATTGTCTAAAGCGTCCGCCACCTTAACTTCTACGGTCAAAGGATTACAAGCTGACAAAAAGCCAACAGCTTTCAACAGCACTTCAAAAGGTAAGCAAAATACTGCTCCTCTATCCTCTATGTATAATCTTTTTGCTAACCGTTTTAACTATAGTATCTGCGTTACCTAAGACGAGAGGAAACCTCAGTGTTTTCGGGCTTGGGGCGAAGGCTACCGACAATGAAAAGACGTCTCAGAAACGTGCACTAGATTTTGGTGAAGATGAAGGATCAAGAAAGAAACTAGAAAAGCTACCGACCCTACCAATGGCAAACTCCGAAGAAGATGATGCTGCGCTCGCTAACGGTGCTGAGGGACAAGATGATGACGACGATGCTGATCTGGAAGCTGCCGGTACGGAAGAAGAGGCCGCAGCCGCCGCCCGAGCTGCTGCAGAAAAGCGCGAAGAAAGATTGCAAGAAGTCGAAGCTCAACCACATACGAATGGCGATGTCCAAATGGAAGATGCTCCTCAACCCGATCCTACCGCCATGGATGAAGATGAAGAAGTTGATCCACTGGATGCTTTCATGGAAGAAATGGGCGACCCTTTTGCTTTGCCGAAAACGAACACAACGTTTGTCAAGAATAATAGCAAGAGTCAACCACAAGAACCAGAAGCTTTATTCGGGGATGATGATGTGGACCTAAAAACCATGGACGCGGACCCAGATGAGATTCTAGCAATTGCAAATAAATCCAGAAAGAAGAAAGATATTCCAACCATCAATTATGCAAAGCTGGATCTTCCACCGTTCCGGAAAAACTTTTATACCGAACCGGCAGAGCTTGCAGACATGACTGAAGTTGAACTTGCCGACTTACGACTTGAGCTCGATGGTATCAAAGTAGCTGGTAAGGACGTTCCTAAGCCTGTACAAAAGTGGTCTCAATGTGGTCTTGATGTGAAATCTTTGGACGTTATAAGAAAATTAGAGTATGAAAGACCTACCTCTATTCAGATGCAAGCTATTCCGGCAATAATGTCTGGTCGAGATGTTATTGGAGTAGCCAAGACAGGATCGGGTAAAACCATCGCTTTCTTGATACCCATGTTTCGTCATATTCGAGATCAACGGCCGTTGGAATCCTCTGATGGACCTGTCGGTTTAATCATGACCCCCACTCGAGAATTGGCAACACAAATTCACAAAGAGTGTAAGCCTTTCTTGAAGGCAATGGGACTCCGTGCGGTTTGCGCATATGGAGGTGCTTCTATCAGAGACCAAATTGCCGATCTCAAAAGGGGTGCAGAAATAATTGTATGCACTCCTGGAAGAATGATCGAATTATTGGCAGCCAATTCAGGTAGAGTTACAAATCTTCGACGTGTCACGTATGTTGTTTTAGATGAAGCTGATCGTATGTTTGACATGGGATTTGAACCCCAAGTCATGAAAATTTTCAACAATATTCGACCTAACAGGCAAACTATCCTTTTCTCGGCTACCATGCCACGAATCATGGATGCACTGGCTAAGAAGACACTTCAATCCCCAGTAGAAATTGTTGTTGGTGGAAGAAGTGTCGTTGCGCCTGAAATCACACAAATTGTTGAAGTCCGAGAAGAAAAAGAAAAATTCCACAGACTCTTGGAGCTTCTTGGAGAGCTCTACAATGCAGATGAAGATGCTCGAACACTCATCTTTGTTGATCGACAAGAAAAAGCCGATGACTTGTTGAAGGATCTCATGAGAAAAGGTTACCCATGCATGTCTATTCATGGTGGAAAGGATCAAATTGATCGTGATTCTACTATTGATGATTTCAAAGCCGGTGTAGTTCCTATTTTGATTGCTACATCGGTAGCTGCTCGAGGTCTTGATGTCAAGCAACTTAAGCTCGTTGTCAATTTCGATGCACCTAACCATTTAGAAGATTACGTTCACAGAGCTGGTCGAACTGGTAGAGCTGGTAATACTGGAACTGCTGTTACTTTTATAACAGAGGAACAAGAACAATACTCGGTAGGTATTGCGAAAGCTCTTGAGCAGTCTGGACAAGAAGTACCCGATAGGCTTAATGAAATGAGAAAATCATACAAAGACAAGGTCAAGAGTGGTGCCAAGAAGGAGAGCTCGGGATTTGGTGGAAAAGGTCTGGAACGCTTTGATGCTGAGCGCGAAGCTACTAAAGCTCGTGAGCGTAAAATACACAAGATTAATGGTGAGGATGAAGAAGAAGAGAAAGAAGAGAAGGATGATGATGTTCTACTCAAAGCTGCATCAGTGGTTCAACCTGCCTCTACTTCTACTGCTCCACCGAAATTGCTCGGTGTACCTAAAGGTATCGATCTTGACGGAGATATCAAAGTCCACCGCACCGAAACCGCCACCTCCAGCGGATCCAAACTCGAAAAAGTCACTTCAGCTATCGATGCCATCAACGCTCGTCTCAACAAAACCGGACAACTCCGCTCCGGCGTCCCGATCGATAACAAAGGACCTGATGCAGGCGCTTTCCATGCAACATTGGAGATTAACGATTTCCCCCAGAAAGCACGATGGGCAGTTACGAATCGCACTAATGTTGCGAAGATCCTTGAAGCCACTGGTACGAGTATTACTACCAAAGGTAGTTTCTATCCGGCGGGGAAAGAGGTGCAGGCAGGTGGAGATCCAAAATTGTATATTTTGGTTGAAGGGGATACGGAGGTGGTGGTTACGAATGCGATGAGGGAGTTGATGAGGTTGTTGAAGGAGGGGACGATGGCGGCGGCTGATGCGGAGGGGAGGGCACCGGCTAGTGGG
>NGKJ01000001.1:646929-674033 GCA_002162495.1 Myriosclerotinia curreyana
GGGTTAGTTATAGGGGGATGAAATTCTGCTTTCAGGGGGTTGGAGATTGGTGGTTTGGTGGTTTGGTGGTATGGAGTGATTGGATTGATTAAAGTGATTGGATGGAAATGTGTGGATGACAGTATTTGAATTGGGGAATGGAGGGGTGGTGGAGTGGGATACGAGGGGTGAGTGGGAGGGTAGAATGGTGGGTTGATGGGATGGTGATTTGGGCGGAGTGGGGGAGTAGAGGATTAGAGGAGTAGGGCTATAAGAGGGGTGAGTGTGTAGTTTGTATGGTATACTGGTGTATGGCATTTTGGATGGAGTGGAGAGATGGAGATGCAGTGGGGAGTGCATGGGATGGGGATGGCTAGTGTAGAGAAAATGCAATACAGAGAGCAGGAGATATAAAGATTTAAAAACCAACAGAGAACAGTAAGGAGAGGAAGAATAACCAAAAATAAATCCAACATACAATATTCCAAAACAAAAGCTACAAAAAAGAAATTATACGAGTATTCTACTTTACAACCAAACATCAACATCCACATCCACATCTCACATCCCCACATTCCCCTCCTCCAAAATCCCAACCCATTTTCAAAAAAAATCACAACCCACGCGCCAAATCCAAATTTAAAGAAAACCTTTGAAAGAATATATCACACACGATTCTGACCCGAATAAATCCACCGCGGGAAGCTCGCGGTATGTTTGAGAACTAACTAAAGGGTAAATATAAATAGTACCAGAGCAGGATTGGAGAGGACTTATTATATATAGTATAGTCATTATGGAGTAGATGAGTAGATTATTTATTCCCAAGATAGCGAAGGTTATGATTTATAAGATGTTGCAATGTGAGTTTTGAAAGTTCTTTCAATCCCTTCATATTCATATTTATATTTGCATAGATAGGTATCTACTTCTTAATATTAACGAATGAATATATAAGAAAATCCAAAGTTGAGTACTCCTGGATCGAGAAGTTTCATTTATTGGTCGGTATATAATATAAGTCAAATCCTTTCCGAGGTAAGTAGTAAAGTTCTATTTGAATGGGTTATATTTGCAACAACATATTTTGTTGGAGGGGGGAGGGGACGGTGATGGGAGAATGTTAGGTATGATTGAGTGAAGTATAGTTCTAGTATAGTATCATTTTAGTGGAGTGAAATTACCATTTTATTATTACTATTTCCATTACCATTTCCATTTCCATTTCTATTCAACTCAAGTGCGCAACAGAAACTTGACGTGAAAAGTAATAGAGGAGTGTGAGTAAGTAAGTAAGAAAAGACCAAGATATAAAGTAGTGACTCTGTACAATCTTACGATGCAGTTTTACAAGTAAATATATAAAAGAGATACAGAGGAGAAATTTTGGTAAAGGGGATTGCAAGCGGATGGATATCTCGAGTATCATGGGTAGGCAACGATTCGAGATAGCGTGAAGGTTTAAAATTTGGATATTGGATGGTCATGTATGCAGATCAGGAGAAAGATTTGAGGATGCGAGGAGTGGGAAATAAAATACAGGAGTATTCGAAACTTTGTGAAACGCATGTTGGAGAAATCAGAAGGGGGTGTATGTGCCTGCTTAGGGTGGAAATATATGGTTGAAGCCGGGGATTGATAATGGAAATGAGCCATAGAGAATTATAGGGAATGGCAAAGGGTTCGGAATCTTCCAATATAATCCAATCAGGTGGTCATGAGTATATTTAGCTGCTTGACAAGTTCCAATAACTTGAGAGGAACGAGTTACAAGGGCAGAAATGAAAAGACGGTGGTTCATTTGTAATTAAGAGGTCTGAAAACGGTATAAAGAAAATAGACATGGGATAGCATAATCGTGTCTATTGGTTTTCTCATGAGGAATATCAGGATGCGGTGAAAGGCACCATGGGCAATCGAGACCGAAACTTCAAGATTGAGATACAGCAAATTGTGAAGTATAAGTGCTTGTTCAAGATCACTTGCTTCAATCGTTCATGCGCCTCCAGGTATCGATGCTCGCAAATCCTTGGTATAAATGGTCGTAGAAGTCTCGAACCTTCCTTTCACTTCGAAACCATGCCTAACCGCTCGCACAAATATCACACCAAATCCAAAGGAACCTTTTGGTTTGTTTTTGCTCAAGTCGTTTGATTTATTGGAAAGGCTTTTTATACCAGCCATGCTATTTTCGATGATACACCGTGACCCGTGCGAAAACAAACCAGGCAAAAGGCGCCATGCCAGCCATCCTCACAATCATTAAACACCCATCCAGAAAATCTATGCCTCCGCCTATTATGAAGTTAGCATTTTGCCTCAGAAGTTTCCTTCACCAGCATCACTCTCTTCATATTCTCGAATGTTGACCCTATGGTCGGTGTAATCGCATACCTTGATAGCGAACTTTCTTTGTGGGAAGTGGGCCGATCTCTTCTTGGTCTTCTCCAATTGCAACTCCTTCTCGTGTTTGCTAAGACGTCTACGGATGGCACGAGTTTGTTTTGGTCGGAGATCGAGAGGAAGGTATTTCTTTCCCTTGTAGAAGAGACGGAGTTGTGCGCGTTGGTTGGCGTTGATGACTGTGAGGACCTTGGCAATTGACTTTCGGACGTCGTGACTATAAGAAAAGTTCATTAGAATCCATCTTGTTGAAATTGCATCTCACAAATCCTCATCTCAAGTTCTCCCGGTCGAAAGAATCATTATAAACGGAGTACGAACATCTTTGTGAGCTTAGCAGCAGATCCACCAGCAATCTTCTGAGTTCTCAATTGACCGAGCTCAGTCTTCAACTCTCCGAGTTGCTTTGCGAGGTCCGCCTTGTTCTTGGACCAAAGTTGGCCAGTCTTTACTTTTCCGGACGACTAATCGCCATGATCCGTTAGCCATCTTTCTCCCATAATTTTAACGTCAATATTTTCGCAAAGGATCTGCCGCATACCATTTTGAGTGAAGGGTCGGGTGGTTGTCGATTGTGGTTGTCGGGCGTCTCGTCGTCGTGAAAATATTGAAGTTGCTTCAGAGCATGAGAACTTTTGGTGAGGGTTAACCGAAGCCCACAAACAAATTTTTGAAAATCAACAGCCAATCAGAGATGTATCACATGATCTGGATATTCTTCGGCGTACTAAGAGAAGGCTATGATTTGGAGGGTTTTAAGACTATCAAATCTGAAGTTTAAGTCTCATGATGATTCAATACAAGGACATTGCCTTGATCAATCAACTATACATTTATATACTTTCTGGCGGCACGAGTGCCATTTTCAATCGGTCGAAGAGTGTTGTATTTTACTTTTGAGCAGCATCAGTCTATGTTCGTTATGCTCGTCGGCTTACTACCCAATAGTCTACAGCTCTTTCCTACAATGTCTCATTCTCCTTGGTGGATCTTACTGTACAGCAGGTTGAACTTTTGGGCTACAACGTAGCATGATTTAACCATAAATTACTATCTCAAAAACGGATCCAACACCATTCTCGAAATGTGCGCAACAAATTGAGCGACCCGGGAACCCATGGCCGCGATCAATACTTTACCAGCGCAGCACCTCGAGATTACGTCGGAAATTCTTCAGGTTCTTGGAGGGCAACAAACGTCCATTGGGGAAATGTTGTCGTGAAATGGGAAAGGTGCTTGGGATGTTATGAAGGACATTGCTGCTTCTCCATCAGCAGACAATGGTCAACAGACTTTAGTAATGCCGATTGACCGTACATTTATGAGAATGCAATGGCTGGCAGATGTAGTAATGCGGGCAGGTTGGTGCGGGCAGGTTGGCTTGAGGTTGAAACAAAATTTAATATATTCAGAATTGCATACAAATTGTTCATCAAGAGTTCATTCCCGTTGATGAGAACCAGAATTGCGACGATGTTGACGTTCATTCATTTTAGCTATACCAGCATAATCCATTACTCCATTCATAATAACCTCAAAATCCACAATCCCAAAAGAAACATGTTCGCCCCATCGTATGTGTCGTAGAAAGCAAGCCCACGGCATAAAGGAATTGAATTAGCAATGCTTTGAAACATCACAAATAGCCTCAATATCTTGTCACCAAAACCCCTCCACCAATTTCGCCTTCTCCATCGTACCATCATCCATCATCCATCATCCGACCGTACTACCATGATTTTGCACAACATAGGTGAAATTATGGAATAGCTTCGTAGGAACCACTTCCGGAGTTGTGCGATTCTCTATTGGAGAACAACCAATAGATAACCAAACCGAGAATAGGAAAGAGGAAGACGACCAAGCACCAGAGGAGTTTGTGGGAAGGAGGACGGTTGGATTTGAGGACCTCGACTGTAGATATATGGTTAGATGTTGTCTTATTATAATGAATGAAAGATGAGTGGGCGGCACATACTGAAGACGATGATATCAAGTATCAAAACAATGAATCCAATCACCCCACCACCAGAACCATACTTCCACGCATTACCATGACCAGCAATCTCAACGGGTTGAGCAAAGGTCAAAGCGAAGAAGAAGAATTGAAGAAGGAGACTGAGTGTATTTTGGAACATATTGACTGATTTGATTGATTTGATTGATTGTGTTTTGGCTTGTTGATTTGTTCTTGATTTGTACTTTCGAAATATCTTTCAAAGTTGATGAAAGTAGATGTAGATGTAGATGTAGATGTAGATGTAGATGTAGATGTTATTCAAAGTGATTATCGTTGAGGTTATATATATATATACCGGTATTATTGATCGATTGTTTGTTTGTAGGATTGTAAGCCAAGAATAGTGCCATTTCTTGACGTCATAACTGGCTCTATTTCGTTATAACCAGGGAAAATTACTTACCTATTATGCAACTTGGAACTAGGGGTCAACTTGATGGGAACATTTTCAACTGGTGAATTTGTCCAATTAGATGCGCGCGTTCACCCCTGAACAAACAAATAAGGATTTTGGATGTGAAACACAACAGCTGTAGCTGTATCTGCAAGCTGTATCTGCAAGCTGTATCTGTTGCTGTATCTGTTGCTGTATCTATATAATCTGTATCTGTATCTGTATCTGTATCTGTATTATTCTCATTTCGATTCCAATTAACGATTAACTCTGATTTCGATTCCAATGAGCATTCGCTAACAGAAACAGCTTCGTTTAAAGTCTCTTTTACCAGCCCAGTCATGAAACAGCTAAAATATTACATAGGATCTAATAAAGACCATGTCTGCAGTTAGTTCAGTCCAAAGTTGTCTTGGATCTTTTTACTATAAAAAAATCAATCTAAGGATTCAAGATCAATGGCAAGAGCTCCCAGGCCATTTAAGACTTCACCATCAGCTATATATATATAGTCCAGAGCTTTCGCCACCGCTTTTGTATCTTTGTCGTCTCCAATCTTACACACATTGAAACCGTGTTTTTTTGGGTTCGGAGGACAATGCTGACTGTCATCACGTCTGACTCTTGGACGCTGGTAGTACCAGTTCCATATCATTACTGGAGGCTTGCTAGTACTTTCATATATCTGTGATGCTCGGTGGTGCTAGATATGTAAAGCATTACAATACGTTGTTGACTTTTTCTTTGATACCTCTTATTTCCTTTGAGGAATTGCGATACTGGCAAAAGAGCTGATTCTAATCGTCTCTATATACATCCGCAATAACCAATTTTGGGGGTAATGGAGCTGGAAGTGTATGTCTCCAATCCATGCACATTGCACATTGCACTCGGAAAATGGGTATATATAAAAGTCTCCTACGTATAACTTAGTTCCCTTTATACCAAGGGCCAAAGAAGACGTGGCAAATTCTTGATGGATATTAGTTCTTGAATGAGCCTACGCAGCAACTCTTCGGGACTTCGTATAATTTCTACCCTCTAGATGCATTTTCTCTTTTAAGAAGCGACAGTGCTCTTTTTAAGTGGCAATACAGTATCTCGAACACATTGACTTGGTTGTGGATAATGGCAGCGCATTCAAAGAGAAGTCATTATTATCATCAGGACTAGGTCTAATCGCTAAACATAAATTTTATTGTCTCCCAATTTTTTTCGTTATGCAATGAATGCTTCCCTCAGCCCTCGTGGTGTGTGGTTTACAATATCAGCAATGAGTTGGATTGCGGCAGCTGCAAACCCACAGAACTTCCATGTGTCATATTTTCAACAGGGTTTTGACAGTCGCTATCTTAAAACCCAATGCAACTGGTAGCTTTTATATGAAATTTAGGGGATAGATGATTTTTCTGGCGAAATTCCAGCACGATATGTAGGTAGAAAGAGTGAATCATATAAAGAAAGTCTCCTTGGATCCACTACCGATTGTGCATTTCCTACTTGTCTCTAAGACTTGGAGTATAAGAATACCTCACTCAAATATGCAAGAGCCCAGGAAGCAAACATTCACATTGTAATTTGAGAATATCTCCCTAGATTCCGCAATGCACTACGCGAAGTGAAGCGATTCTCAGTGGATATTAATTCCCCCGCCCATTATCATGTCCTGTGTGATCAAGATGCCAATCGATATGAAGGATCATCAATGTCGATTTTATATCTCACTATCGGATATTGTCCATTCTTTTTGTCATTCGGTAATCAGAAAGCCTCATGCGCAACGCAAAGGTATATTTTCCTAACGCACCAGTTCTTCCGGCACACAACAAGCAAGAACTCTAGGATAGATCAAACAGTAAGGCTTTAGGGCCAATCCTTTGAGTCCTGATGAATTCTAACAAATTTTTAAAGTACTACGGTAACTATCACGACTAGGTGCGTTAAGAGCAAGTAAATGCCAGCAAGCCTGTTTATTCCTACGGTCAAATGTTAGTATGTAATCTTGAATCGTAGACATGAAAGTCCGTCCTATCCAGCAACTTTGAGGTTCGCATAATTAGCACTATTAATATGGGCGGAGGTGACAATGACATGGTGAAAATTTATATCAACAAGTCGCCATATAATACCATCCCGAGGTTTTCGGCATCATCATTCGACATTATCGCTGTTCCCCATAGAGGCTTTACAGATATTGAAGTATGTCAAGATCTTTAGGGGAGAAAGATCCATGGTACGTATGGTAATGACGGAAGTAATACAAAATCCGCAGAACCACCAAAGTTTTCCTATCCTTTTATTGTTGGAGGGAATATCGGGACCGTAACTTTATCTGAAAATTATTCCGAGCCCGCTACATTAGATTATATAAAGCTTATTGCGAGCTGCTAGCTTGCGTGGAGAAGTACTGGTGTATCTGCAAGGAAATGTGGCGTCATACTTAGAGTGGAGGCTAGTTGAATTCAGGTGAATTCAATATTGTGGATGGATATCGAACACCTGAAGAGGTCATGATTCTCACAAGAGGGGTGATTGGTGAATAAATGAGCATAATTGCATACCTAGTTACAAGACTTTCTATTCACTTCGCTCCCATTTGCCATCTTCTCCTCTTCAAGATACCTCGCTTTTGATCGTCTCCTGTTCCTCTGCAACACTTTGCACCTTTTTTTTTTACACCAGTTTAGAAATATGCAAACAATCGCAATTGAATATTATGCCGCGTAGCTTATCATAGCTGATCAAATACTGCATGCCTCTACTTGGTTCGCCTCTAGAATGAGGATATTAATTCGCTTTTACTTGGTAAGATATTGTTTTTAGAAAAGTACAATAAAAGAAGTAGGTTTTATCGCCTTTGTCCGCTAAGATATCCTGGAGGTCTTTGGTATATATAGCTCAGACATGAAGACGGGAAAGGGAAAAGGGTGGCGGGAGACACCTGGGATTTTGGCTACTAGAGACTTCGATTTTTCATTGAAACTTTTTGGATTGGAACTCTGTTGGATTGTTGAAGAAGATAATGGTATAGAAATACCAAGGCGTCATTCTTGCTGTCATCTATTTCACATCGTTCTTTGTCTCCGTTCACACGTGGATTAGCAGACAGTTGATACCAAGACATTTTGTTCCCGAAAAATACCGCTGGAACCTTACAGAATGAGTAAGAGATCCTGCATTACCATATTAGAGATATCTAAACTGGCTTGATAGGTCGTATTTAAGACAAGCTGCCCCGACAAAATTCATGCTAAAGAAGCTAAACCCTTAGAACCAGCCACCATAACAAAGGTGACCATCTGCGTCTTCAAAAATGAAGCAAAAGCTACTACTACCGGCGCCAGACATGCCAATAGCGAGAAAGTTTGAGGCTGGGGGGAGGTTCATGCATAAGAGCACCACTTGCAATATCAATGTCACCTTTTTATCTGATACAATTGATACACTTGAGGCGTCTCAGAGTGCAAACTATCTGTTGATTTAACAAAAATAAAATTGGATTCATCAGATAACAGTCAGCTTGTTGCCATTTCTAACACACCTTCATGTCCTGGCAGTCGAGCCTTTTATCTCAACATCCCGTAATAAAGGAAAAGATCACAGACTAATTACTGAAATCGAAGACGCCACTACTTGATTCAATAATGCTCATTCAAGTCACCTCGAAGCATTTATATTTATTAACGCATAGATAAGTCCCAGGTGGAGATGCAAGCCTTGGTTCTTGCCTGATTTGTGTTAACTTTTGTGCCCCTCAGGAGGATGTAGCTGCTGGTGCATAGAATTCACTAGCGAGGTTTCTTCAGCTCCCATTGATTCTCTATATCTTGGTCGAGAAGATCTCTCACGGAATCTACCTAACTTCTAAGTTTGGCGCTAGGTGAAATAGCCAATAGGCAGATTTTGCGTCTTCTGGTTGGCGTTAGTTAGAACCTCGATCTACCTTCTAGTTTTTTTCCAGCTTGAATCCTATATTCTAATCTTCTCGTCATTCTCATCTCGTCTTTCTCGCCGAAAGTCGTCTTTTTGCCACTGATGAATTCTCGCTGTCTTCTATCTTTGTTTATGAAGATATCAGACGATAGTAGATTTACCTTTGACGCGAGACCTTGACTCAAGGAGCAGGCGAGGTCGAAATGTATACTCTGGACTGGAGGCACTGTCTTATGAGAAAGTTTCAAGTCTTGGGATTGCTTCTAAGATGGTCTGATTTTTATGGTTAGACATTGAAACGCTCTAGGAGTGTCTTAAATATGTGAACAGACGCAGAGATGCTTGTTAAGCCATAAGTGAATATTTCACAGAGGGGTATATATGTAGATCATGATGGGAGAGTGCGAGTACCTAGGTATGTAATATAACTGGGTAGTGTGAATGGGGCTGAAGAAAAGAATACATTCCACTGAAGCCTATCTTGTACATAGTACATAACTTTGTGATTTCAAGAGGCCCTGAAAGCCGAGCGCAACGTCTTGTCGACAATATATCGCGAGACCAAGGTACGCCTACCTATAATACCACACTACTACACCTTGTCCCCGTCCCCGTCCACCTTCACCTCCACGTCCCCTCGTCCCCTCGTCCACTTTTCCAGGTCCACCACCCTCTCATAAAAGAAAAACTCAATCTTTGGCCTCTCCCTCCACTTCTCGGGCACCTCAACCTCAATATACCTATCCGGAACCGCCCTAAACCCATGAGTCTCATACAAATGTTTCGCAATTGCTGTACCTTCAATAAACGCTGGTAAGTTGAGGCAATCGGCCATAGTGGTACCGAAATTCATTAAAAGGGTGCCGGCGCCGAGGCGTTGGTGGGAGGGATGTGTTGTTAGCATGTCGAGGACTGTGGGACGTTAGGGTGCGGGTTGGAACATGGGGAACAGGGAAGAGGAGGGTGGCACGTACTAACGCAGGGTTCCCCCTTCGTTCGGCTTAATTGATGTTGATGAATCCAATCAATAAGATATTCAGCCCATTCGTTTGAATCTTCATCAGGATGCCAATCCACATGGATTCGTTCTTTCTTCTGTTCCTCGCTCAATGGTTTTGTATGTACAACCCATTTTGCTGCACTTATGAGAGTTCCTTTGTTGATTTCAGCACAATTCATCGAAACCTCACATACACAAACCAAACGTCTGTGTGAGATAGAAGAAAACTAAAACATACCCTCCCCATCAACAACCTTAGAATAAATCGCACCAGCACCACTCATCCAATTATCAACCAATCTCTTGACAGCCTTTTCTCTTTCCTCCGTCTCGGGATACAAGACGAAGAAAAAAGGTTCGTGTGGGTTACTGAAAGCGGCAATTTGTTGAGCTAAGAGGGCTGGACCGTCGATGAGAGGATCGCAGGGGAGGAGGCGGAGGTTGGAGTTGGGCTTGGGTTTGGTGGTGGGAACGGGGTTAGAGATGGTGGTGGTGAGATGTGAAGTCATGATGCTGATATGGCGGATGTGAGTGTTTGTGGGTGGTAAGATGAGGAATTCTATAGAGACGACAAGGCTCTCGAATTATCAAATTGACAAAATATTTGATATTTGATGTTCGATCATGTCAATATGTCAACGCTCTCCCGGACTCCGTCAGCGACGGTACCAGCTGCACTAGCCGCCACCTGCATAATCTCAATCCTTCTCTTTCAAAAAGTTCATTCTAGTGAAGCATAAAATAAGACATTAACGCACACCAACAGCCAACCCCGTACGCCACCCGTCGCAACCCTCCAATCATATTGTCTAATGCAACTGTGATTGGTTCTGTGGCTTTTGGTCGAATGCATAAAATGCGACAGCGGATGACGCAGATATGTGTGTATGTTTGGAGGATATCGAACATGTTACCAATCCAACAGTCCAACAAATGATGGTTATTGGAGAAGAAAGAAATGACAGAAAACTGAACAGGGGAAGGATGTGGAGGGATAAGCATAATAAGTTTAAGCGAAGGATCAACAACTAGGATCGGTTAGGGGTGTGTGAAAGAGGGGAAGGTATTATAAATGTGGGTCTTACACGGATATGTGATACTTTGATGAACGCGTGGAGTGTGTGATATGTGATACTACTCCAAGCCCAATATTTTAATCTTTGGATGATTGGAACATAGAAGGTTTGATGATATGTTCAGGAATTACGAAGTATGCGGATCCTAAAGGACTACGATGGACTGTAACATGTGATGATACGAATCGTAACAGCTATTGGTCCCGACAGTTTGGAACCCAATCGGCATCTCGCGGTAGAATGAAAGAAAACCGGGGCTTGTGGATCGGTGAAACTTTCCCTTTCTTGCTCTTGGTCCGATGTACAAGACCGTTTTCTGCATATTTGGGGTGTACGAGAAGGTGCTCAGATGAAATTTGAATGCAACTTTTCATTATCTATTTAAAATTACTACTATTAATTGAAGCTCTATCATATAAGGTTCTAAATGTAAATAACGATGAGTTAATAATCGATAAACCAATTAGATAAATACAGTACGTTATACTATATACGGAAAGATTTGAAATTGCCAAACATCCACCACAGAGCAGATCTATTGGCGTCTCCTGATAGGATCGACGATTGGCCACTTATACGCGTGTTTACCCCATATTATGTAGAACAAAACGCTGTATATAATAGCACCAGCAAAAATGATACAAGACCAGTTCATAGTGACCGGAGTAACGACTTGAGTATTGGGCCAGAAACTGAAGAACATGGTGATGATCGAGTAAACCAATCCTGCGATATTGGCGATAGGGCCAAGAATTGGCCCCAATTGCCATGGTCCCCAATGTATTCTATCTTTGACTGGGTCTTTTCGGAGGCGTTTCTTGAGTATTAGGACAATGGGTATCATGTACGAGGTGTAAAATGCCGCAACATTTACAGATACGATCGAGTTGAATGCCCCAGTACTTCCGATGTTGATGAGTGCCAGTAGCAGTGAGATGATGGCACTGACAAGTATGGAGTATAACGGTAATGCTGTTGGCTCATGCACCTGTAGAAAGGAGTTAGACAAAATTTATAAAATAATATTGAACGTCAACTTACGCGAGAAATATATGCGCTGCCTGGTACTCCGTTATCTCGCGCGAAAGACCAAAGTAAACGCGAAGCAGTTGCCATGATACCAATAGCTGCGGCAACCAAGATTATCAGAATGATACATGTCATTCCGGTCGCAGCAGCATTACTGTTAGTAGCCTGCCTAAATATCTCGATGAATGGAAATCCAGTAGTCGAGCTAAGAGCATCATTGATATCTCCGAGACAGAAGAGGAGCGCGATGAGCAACGCGAAACCCAAAACACCATTCAGAACAATGGTACTGATCATGGCCCAAGGTACGATAGTAGAAGCATTGTGGATTTCTTCACTCATATGACAGGCAGAATCGGCTCCTGAACGGACATTGATTAGCTCTGCTCTCGGCTGCAAATATTGTAGGGAGTAATTGAACAAGTAGTCTTACCGAGAAATGAGAAAACACTTGTAATCAAGCCGATAAAGAATGATATTCCGTCCGATGACCAACCACCGCCGTTGACAAAGGTAGCAAAAACATCACTTGCTTTTCCGTGAGGTGCGAGGTAAACAAGAGGAATGAGAACACCAAAGAATCCAAGTATATGGATGCAGAGAACCAAACCTTCAATCTTTGGCAACCAACGGGCCAAGTAGGTATTGACGAACAGAATGAAAGCTAGAACCGCATAGAATATCAAGGTTGCTTGCCATCGTTCAGGGACGTAGGTCGGGTGGTTCAATATCACCAAAGCCTGGACTAATGTTGCACAGAGGAAAGCGACGCTCGCTTGACCTGCTTGCCAGCCAATGACCGTAAGCCATCCTGTCATGTATGAGAGGAACTTTGCGTGGGATTTGGGGGCGAGGATAGATACCCAGTGATACTGGCCACCGGACAAAGGCATCCTAAATGCTAATGTCAGATCTATACATTCCATGGAAGGGCTATACGAACATCGAGGACATTTCTGCCAAACTTGCAACAGTACATAATGTGCCAAAGAAGCAAAAAATGTAGCCGTACTGAATACCGAAGATTAGTATAAGTAGAATTTGAGTTTAAGGGAGACTGCGATGGAAAATTTACAACTAATCCTGCCGGTCCGCCATTTTGAAACCCGTATAGGAAGACAGCAAACATTCCTTCCCATGTCGAAAGCAAACTACAGACGAAACCCGCAATAGACAGGAAGCCAAAATTACGCTGAATTATTTTAGCATTTGTTTGTGGTATCTACACTTAGCGCATACCTTCAATTGCTGACGTTTTCCAAAATATGCCATCTCTTGGTCATCTCTGCTCGTATTTCCTTTCGACCGGGCATGAGGTATATCATCAGAAGACGCTGACCTAGCGATCACACCCAACTCCAAATTCTTGTCCTTCATGATTAGAATCAAAATGCTATACTGGAGAAAACACTACTTGCTGAACGAGTTCATGAATAATGGACAATAGAAAAATGAAGAGAGATGAAGCCAAAGAAAATGACAACGGGGATTGAGAGCTATCTACCCTTCTTGAAGAATACACTGCATTTCTGCAGAACAGAAACCTTGCATGAACCACTGAGTGGCAGATAGGAAAAAGAAATCCTTGACACCTACAGTACAGTTCAGACAGCAGGATAAACTGTCTCATTACACCCTTTTTGGTATCAACCCATATAATTGAAGGAAGCTGCATATTATTATACGTTCGTTGGCGCAAGGGATAAATATGAATATGAGAGAAGAGAGAAGAGAGAAGTTTACGAGGGCAACAGCAGTAAAGCGTTTCCTATTATGGCTAGTCTTTTCACGTGCCATCTGTCGGCAAATGCTAGGTAGTTCATGCTGATTTGACAGACGCCTCATCGCCGCCGTTACACAACCATCCAACATGACATGTTATTAGGAGACGACGATCATTGGTCAAGCTGGTGTACAACGAGTATACGAGCATACGAGCATTCAGGCCTGAAAATGATACCGGGATTCACCTCATGTATCTCCTTGAATAAGATACGAAACTACATCTATGCCTCCATTCCTAATATCACTCGACGAACATTGAACCATATAAATTCCCAGCTGTCTGGAAATTATCTTCTCGTCTTATTGCCCAGCCAGGCCCAGACATGTGAGGGAATTATGCTCTCAAGTCCCGTGTGCCCAATCAATGGTCTTGTACAACCTTGTACAACAAACTTGCGTCCAGAATAAAAAGAATATATAGGCTAAGGCGACAATCTTTGTGTAACCTGATGAGCTTTTAGGAGCCCTAAACGTTTCATTCAAGGCAATGAACAGCTTCAAAGAGGAATTTGTTTGGATCCCAATTTCATCGTGCATGATCTCCATATGGCACGGCTGAACCAAAACTGTGGTGTTGAGATCTGGGATCAAGGAGCGAGCAATGCTCAAGGGGATGTTATTGCAAGTTTGCGACGCCTCGAAACTCTCGAGACATACAGTCCGAGTGTGCAATTGTTACCAAATCTCCGAATTGAAGGATTTCAATCAACTGATTTAGCTATCGTATATCATTTTCATTAAATGGATCGTCATATTATTGCTATGGGCACATTTCTACTTCCAACAGTCGGGACAGCAAGTATCATAAACTCGGGAGTACAGGATTTCTTTTTCTAGGGTGGCATATGTACCGCAAAGCTGTGCTCCCTTGCATCGTTCCAGCGAAATTGTTTTTTTCAACTCATGAAATTGTACTTTGATCAGAAATTCCCAAATTCTTTATTTACAATTGACGAATATATGCAAGATTTTAGATTGGAGAGATGTATATCTCATTCCATTGCCACCCATTCATATTCTTCACTATCATTAAATTATTCTTACAATGATATCAATACCTCTGTTTTCACGGCAAATCATTATATCGAGCCATAATGAAGGCCCTTTGGTTAATCTAGTATCATGGTTGGGGTTGAGCACAATGATACTTGGGGTCGGGGCGAGGATTGGGAGTAAGTATCTTGTTGTGAGACGATGGAACACGGATGATAGTTTAATTCTAGTTGCGATGGTCAGTATGCCATCTTATATTGCAGCTGAGGAAAAGCACTAAGTAAAAATTCAGTGCTTCGGAATCTGCCATAGTGTATTCCTGTCAATGATGGTTAACAATGGACTTGGTCGGGACCAAGAAACCCTCAACAGTAAAGAGCTGGAGTACTACCAAAGAGTGAAATTCTCTCCATCCATAATCAACGTATCAAATGGGGCTAACTTCGAGGCAGTATGCTTATGCATCTCAATTGGTTTACATTCCGAGTCTCTGCTTTGAGAAGCTGAGCACATTGTTTTATTTACGAGCTTTGACTCCAGATTCAAATTACGCAATACTCAACCGCGTTGCCGAGATAGAGGTGATCCTATGGGCCTTGAGTGCTGAGATTTCAATCTTATTCCAATGCGATCTCCCAAACCCGTGGTCTGTTCTTTTTACCGAGCAATGTTTCAATATTGTAAGCTGAATCAGTGTTTCCATGTCGGCACAATGGCTAACACCACCAGGGCGCATTCTGGAAAACTGTCGGAGCATTTGACATTGGAACTGATACCGACATTATCCTTCTGCCAATTTTTCTCGTTTGGGGTTTACAAATGCCGTTGAGGCGTAAAGCTCTTGTCTTTCTTGCATTTGGGACCAGAATATTGTAAGAAATCACAGCAATACCCGAAGAAGCACATATAGCCTAATGACCTAGCAGCATTTTACCCATATCAATAATCCGACTTATCGTTATTTCTTCTTCAGGATCTCCCACGCTTCCCAATCAAACACTCGTCTCGTATCACAACTACCTCTGGACAACCATCCAACTCAACGCATCCATTTTCTTTGCATGCTTACCATTCCTCAAACCTTTCATGGAATCCATGTCGTCTGGCGGTCTCGCCGCGTCCGTCAACGCAATGGACTCATCCTACAGCAATAATCACTCATCTTTCAACACAAAATTAAGCACCTTTCTCTCCTCCCGTTCCGGTTGGAAATCTTCCCAGAAACATTCTCCCCAAATACCACAACACCTTCGAACCATCTCATCATTCCAAGACCGCGATGAAGAAGATGAGATTTGCACTCCTACAACCTCATCTCCCAATTCCAATTCCCATTTCAAGAAGTCGTCGCCTATGTTTAATTTCCGCATCAATAATAATACAAACAATGCGAATTTGTCTTACGATGGCGAGGAACTTGGTACGCTAAGACCAGACGGAGCCATGAACTTGACGCATATTCGCCGCTCGACACCGGATGATACTGTGGATGGGAGTACAGTTGGTAGCGATAAGATGATCATCCGACGAACCACCGAATGGGATGTGCGAGAAGATTTTGAGAATCATGATGGGAGAAGGACTCGCTTGGGAGATGGAGATGGAGATGGAGATGGAGATGGGCATGATTATGAAATAGATAAGGCTAGTATGGAGAGGGGTCATGAACAGGGTTGGGCTGAGAGGGGCACACATTTTGTCGAGTAGATGACGATGCTGGTCATCTTATATTGGAATATTATAAAGGATCCCGTAAGTTAGGACGCTTACTAAACAAATAAGAGGTTAGCTATAGGATAGATATATCACAAGGTAGGATAAGTATGCGAAAGTGTTGAGTTCTTCGACATAGGGTGGTGAGAGGATAATTAGGTTTATGGAATGGGATGGGACATAGGACATACAAGTTCCTACTCCAACATGCTTTATTTCATTTATTTCATTTGTATGTATGTACTGGATATTACAAAGGGATTTCAACATGCAAACATTCAAACATTCATAATCGTATCATACCGTAACTATATGCATCATTTGAATAATGATGTTGATTGACAACAGCGAGATGGGAACTCGAGAAGTTGAAAAGAAAAACCCCCCTATTTTGATGTATGTAGCCTTACTTTACGTGCAACCTTGAGAAGCAGGCAAAAGTAATTAGTAAGTGGAATGAGATAGGGTGGGATTTATTTATTTTACTTGCCCCCCGCCCCCCCCTCCCCCCCTGAAAGCCTAGAAGATAGATGTGGTATGGTATGGTATGGTATGGTATGGTATAGTATGATTTGATTTGCTTTCCTTTGCTTCTCCTATCCAGTCCTATCCTATCCTATCCCTTTCTTTCCGAGTCTCTTTACTTTCGTACAAAGTACTGCTCGCTTAAACAAACTCATACTATCTCTTCATTTCATTTACGGAAGTTCCTCGCCCCTCTTACATCCCCCCTCTCCCATATCACATCACAACCCCAATGCACGTACTCATCCATCCCATAAGCACCCCATCTAAATCATCCCTGAAAACCCTCAACCCCCAATCCATTTACCCCAACGACTTAATCCCACACCCACCCACCAACCCACCTACCCACCAAACCCAACCAGCCCACCAGCATGCTACGATGCTATGATGCTACACCAGCTACGCTTAACACCAATAGCCTATCCAAAAACGCCTTTAAAGTTCACCTGGAACATAAACACAAGCCGAAAATCCTATAATACTCCTTCCCATTCCAAGCCGAAGTCCGAGCCAGAGTCCAAGTTTTATAACTCCCACACCTTCCGATACCAATGATTGAATATGCCAAACCAACCCAAAGAAAAATAAAACTGACCCAGAAAAAAAAACCTTGAAGAAAAGAAAAGACATAAGAAATAGACGCTGGTGATCAGATCAGGTTGTTGTGATAATAATGTTGAGTGTGTATATCCCCCCTCATTATTCTGCAAGAACTCATGTCTGTAACAAGACATTCTCCCTAGTAGACTCCTCTACTTGTTCTGGCTTTTGTAATTTCTCATCCCCTAGTGAAATAGGAATTTCAATCGACCTATTTGGTAATGATTCACTAGCAGCCACGGCAGCTCGATACTCTCTTGCATTCATTGTTGAATTTTTGTTTGCATTTCCAATCGTAGATTTCGATAATTCCCTCAATGGTAAATCCGTACTTCGACTCTTATGCAACTGATGTACCATATTCGATGAGCTAACAATCGTGGATAAAAGTGGTCTTTCCCCTGGAGCTTCCCTCATTTCCGAGTCTCTTATTGGGATATGCTCCACTTTGCCACGGGGTTTGCTACTTGAGGCTTTCGGTACAGTAATTGGAGATGGCTTTCGAGATCTTCTTGTTGTGTAATCATCTGAACAAGTAGAAGAATCGGTGGATGAGCTTCTACTCCTATCATCATGGTGACCACGATTTGCAAAGGATCGAATTTCTAGTTGTGACGGTGTTTCACCACGTTGGACTTTGGCATCGATGAGTTTTTCGCTCACAATTCGACCTAATGTTTGTCCTTCTGTGCCTCTTCGACTGCTCCCACGACTACCGGCTCGATTTCTACTACTCACTCTCTCCTTTCCCTCCATCACTTTTGCCGATGGAGGTGGTTGTATCATCCATCTTGTTTCTTCTCTACTCCTTGGTGCCGTACTGACAATAGGTGGATGTAAGTCATTAAGTGGTGGATTCCTCGCAAGGTAATATGACTCCGGGTTTCCATCAGATCCATGTCTACTACTAGGTCTCCCATCCACTCCAAACATTCGTCCAGCAGATTCCGAAGCTCTTGTAATTGCATCCATAATCCTGTGTCCAGGCCCATGTGTATCTCTACCCCAAAGTTCTTCATCTTCTCTTTGATATCGTCTCATATTCCATCCGTCTCCAGATATTCGGGATCCTTCTTCAACAACCGTAGGACTGCTTCCAGTATCAGTACTCATCCCAGCACTACTCGCATAACTACTCCCTTGCCCTGCTGTATTGATTCCTCTCTGACTTCCATTCTTATTCTTTTTGTCACCTTTTTTATTCGGTGGACCTGGTCCCATCAAAATTTCTTCGGTCCAATATGGATTTGTAGAGAATGGAGAAGGATGCCTATAGAGGCCCGGTTGTCCACTTTCCAATGCATGTTTTTCGACTCGTTCTCGTTTGGCTTGTGCCTTTGCTTTCTTCCTATGGCTGATCTTGGCGCAAGCACCACAGGATAGTACATAGAATGCGACTGATTGTAAAGCGACATCTATAGACATGATTTTTTGAAATCCGCGATGTTAAGAAAGGAAGAAAGCTATAGATTGTAGGGTGAGGAAGATAATCGAGTGAAAGAGGTTTAACGCATGAAGGGTATGCTGCGCTGTTCAAGCATTCTGTAATTGTGGCTGTGGCTGTTTCGAATCGCGAATAGAGGATCTTCGAGGTGGAAAATGCTGGCTGTGATATGGAATGGAGGATGAATCCTTTAAGATGACACCCTGTGAGGTATTTGGGGTAGAATGACTGTATATCAGTTAAGTGGATTGATTCCTGTTTACAAGAAGGAAATGCTTCATTCGTATGAATGAATGAATGAATGAATGAATGGATAGCTTGTGTGGTTTGTGTGTAGTGAATGAATGAAGTAGCAAATCTTAATCCTCCACAGTCATCAATTGTCCTAGCTACCTAGTCACTATTCCAGATAGTGATAGTGGCAGTGACCTATCGATAAGACTGTGCGTTGTTTTGGGTTGGAGAGTTGGAGAGTTGGATATTGATTGATTGATTGGGTGATTTGAAGTGATCTCAGAGTTGGGTTTCGTATTGTACAGAGTAATGTTTTGTTGTGTTGTGTTGTGTTGTGTTGTGTCGGAGTATTGTATATCTATCTAATTGAGGGTTGAATGAATGAATGAAAGTACGTACTAGGACTAGGTAAGGGGTGAGTGATCCTGTTTGATCGGTTGATGGATCGCTTCTAAAAGGATTACCTAAGTAAGTACTGGTAGTCTGTAGTCTTCGTACTGAATATTCAATATCATATAATATCATAATAATATGATTATTGCCCTTTATCGATAATCATAATCATATACTCTAATATCATATCATATCATATCATATCATATCATATCATAACCTAGGGGAAGGGGGCCAAAGTTCTCCAACCTCCAACCTCCAACCTCCAACTATAAACTTGTTCAACCACATTCATTCCACATTCCACATCCCACCGATCTAAACACAACCTCCAAGAGGTTACAGTTTAGAGGTACGTAGGTACAAGATGGGATGGGGGATATTATTTAGTTTCAAATCCGATAAAATCCCTGAATAATTAGGAGATACAAAGGGATTACTAAGGGTGGTACTGTAAGTAGGTAGGTACTTGTATGTAGGTATCTACCGGTTACATACTCGTCAAAATATAAAATCAGACCGATCTCTCTAACGTCGTCGTCGAAACTCCCCCCTTGTATTCGCAGATTCCCCCCTTAAACCCCATTATTCATCATCAAATGTTATCAAACTTATCATCACCAACGAAGAGGGGGGCAGAAGGAAGGGGGGCAATGCTTTGGTTATATCTGGATTATCATAGTAATTGAATTCCGAGCTTGGTATTACAGTATAAGATCATTTATATTATTTATAATAATTCAAGAATCATCAAAACAGTTACCAATAATAATAATACTTCGTACCAATCCATTCATCCCACTATTCATTACCCACTTACCCACCCCCTAATAAGTAATACCTAAGTCGGGGAAATTCGTACGCGAGTAGAACCCCTGATTTCCTAATAGTATTAGGCTAATAGCTAATACCAAATACCTAAACTTCAACTCCATCATTCATTTGAAACACGAAACAAAACAGATGATAAATAATATTTCAAAACATACGGAGTACTTAATATACCTACCGGTATCCAGGGAGATGGAGAGATAATACAACTTTTGCATAGGTAAGTACAGTAGGTAATCATTTACATAAGCTAAATCTATCTACAACATAAAAGCCTAATCATTTATTACTCTGTACATACCTATGCAATGCAGTGCAATGCAATGCAAACAGATATGTCGTGCAACCTTATCTACAAAGTAAATAGGTATGCAATCCGGAGTTTTGGGATTCTTATTACATTATGGGACAAGTCGATCGGCCGATTTTTATTTAAATAGATATATGCATATCACAATAAATGAGGTATTTAAATCATTACTTTCTATCTAACTCTGAGTATAGCTCAAAGTTATGTGACATTCTGGAATTCAACCTTTAAAACCAATCGATCAGGGAGCCTCACATTGCAAAAAATGTATCCGCAAAGGGTGGAGGGGTGGAGGAGGAGGGAGAAGGAAGAGAAGGAGATATCTGATACTCCGGATGCGAGCTCATGAATATCATTCTTTTCTTAGCTTACCTAGGTAGTCACTAAAGTATCCACAGATCGTATTGCCCATTGCCCATCATCCATCACCCATCACCCATCCAACATCATAATGCTCGTTCACACTCCGATTCCTCTCGATACCTATGATCTATTCATATCCATCATCCATCACAACCCAGCTCCATCAAAAAGTCAAACCACCAATAAATTATAATCCCTCGGCACATAACGCCATTGTTGTCGTAAATTCCCCAAACTCCGTATATGCCACCGATTCCCAATCTATTTAAAACCCAATAACATATCCTTTCTCAAATCCCCATCAACCAGAATATTCTTACGATTCCTCAAAAATCCCCACGCGTGAACTTCACACCCGGCCGCTGCAACCCGCTAAAGCTTATTCTCGTAATCTTCGTCGGGACTGAATTCGAAGTGAGTGAAGTTATTGTTCGAGCATTTCTCTCGGGTCCAAGCAGATTCACACGGACCAATTTTATTTTATGATCAGGTACCCCAAACGCCGCGGATCTCACCGCTAGTAATCGAACATATACCGGTATATATATGCGGTTCGGACCCTAGGGGTACCCATTCCCTTATAATAATAATAATAATAATAATAATAATAGCTAAATAATTTTGAAGCTCTGCGAGAGCAGTTGATTGTTTGGCTTCAGGACTTTGAATGGGGCAGGCTTTTACTAGTTCCATTCCTGGAAGTCGCGTCATCGATATAGATATAGGCGCGTGTGGACTGTCTAGACAGGGTGGTCTCCATAGCTGATGATTTTGGGCGCGGGAAATCCAGCAGCGTGACATATTTCTATAGCGAGAATACTTCTTCTATTCTGGTTCCATCAGACCATTTCAAAAGTAGACCGAATGGTAGTGATGCGATATGGTTGTCAAAATTAACTCCTACCCAGCCACAGAAACGCACAGAGGAGATTTGTAGGTAAGCATGAATGAATCCCCAGAATCGTCGTGCGAGAGGATGGCTGGGTTGAGGTGTTGAGGGTATCGTGAATCGTGATTGATGGTTGGTTGCGAATATTACGTGGATTCCATGTGAAGTCTGAATGGAATATCCGTGGAAGCCAGATGGGCGATGCCATCTTGGAACCTACCTATCTTCTCAACGACACATCTGCCGAAGCAAGTTGCGAGATTCATCATTCAGGCGACCGTCAAAATAATACGAATGCACGTCATCTAGTGGAGCAAGCATGGCTGCGAAACAGACTTTGAGCGAAGTGGACAGTTTACGTTTCTTGAAGTCGATAGCTATTTCATCATGATCTGGATGGAGCCGTACCATTTCTAATCTTACCACAATATCCATCGTTACATTAGAAGATACACCATACCACCAGAAACTCCCAACTCAATATCCTCTATACCCAAATCCCAATCTTCACCCCGAGAGTATTCTAATCCACGCGACGACTTCCATTAGGCTCTCTATCTTCACAACAGCCTTGATAATGGGGTCACGAAATACCATCTCAAGACCACGGGCTCCAGCTCATCCGCTCATCACGGCATCAGCGACAGACAGAGTCTTCAAAGAATTACTCCTCGTTGATATCTTTCAGATTTGGCCGATTCCTTCCGGATCCTAAGCATGAGGATTGTTATATGCTCACCACATTGCATTTTCTAGCTGTGGTAGATGCAATGGGCGAGAAGTCGGAAACACCGCACTTATAGACAATGTTTATTTTGTGGTTGATATTGCTGTCATGCAAATTGATGGAATAATCAACTACGCAATATGAATTGCAATCATGGCAGCTGTAGATATCTCGGTAAAACGAGAAGAATTTGCTCATCTCACCACTGGGTTGATGGGGAAAAATCTGATCTATGGGCCATATCCATAATTCTGGAGGATATGAGGATATACCACTCACTGACTACAGTGTGGTATATCCACTCGACTATTCCAAATTAAAGGACCATCGATTCTTTAATGTGAGCGAGCACTCACAAGCTCACCTTAACTGTTGATTCCGACGATTCGTCGAAGTAACCGCCATAATCAGAAAACGCAAACACATCGTTACGAATTATAAGTAATAGAAGCAAACTTATAGGTATAAATCCGATTAATAACATACCACAAAACATCGGCTCTCAGAGACGGAGGGCTGCTTCCTTCTATCTGTGCCAAGAAACTATTCTGTCGGCTGCATATAAGGCTATAAGCTAGCAATACGTACGGATTTGCCCTATAGCTAGTCCTTTGATTGCTATGTTTTGAAGAAAAGTACCTAGGTAGTTGCTAGATAGTATTGAAATTTAGATAGTTTTCCATCCATTAATAATTCCCTTGGCCAAAAATTGTTTATGAAAACCCTTTTTAGACCTTTTAGACTTGGATGACTGGGTACCTAGGTAGAGTAACTATATTTAGCTCCCGAATAGATTCGGCATCGATGCGCTTAGGGCTTAGGTATTTGAAGATAAAAGGGACAAAATATACTTACTACATAGGTAATAATTTTGCTTGTTCTGTACCGCATTCAAACAATACCTACCTAACATGACATAACCTTCTTCTAATTGGTCGCAATCACAGATTCGTTCTGCATAAGATCCAAAGGGATAAGTGCATGAAGTTCCTTGCTCTGATCGTCCCTTTACCCTTGCTTCTATGGAGAATTTTGGACCCGCCAAATTTTGATATTCATCATTTCACCCATACGATTCCTCAGCGATGCGCAATCATATGGATTTGATTGCTCTCTTGGCGTCAATAAGCCAAGAGAAAATGCGAGTTGATCTTGATTTTATGGTGGATTGTATATGAATTCTTTTCCTTTGTCTTTTCCTGACTGTTGTGATATTTGCTTTCGAGGAAGTGAGAATTTTGGTGTTTTGATTCTGGTGCCGAGTGAATTGACTTGTATATACCACCAACACAAAGAAGGGCAGTAATGATTTGAGGTTGCACAAAGAACCGTACGAATCTGAATCAACTCATAGGAACGCGGATTCTTCCATTACCTCGGGGCATACAAATAAAAATCCAACAACCTTCCTCTTTGCGCGCACATCCATAAAAAATTACATGCGCAAATAATCGTCGGATTCTCATCTTTTCCGAACAACCCGAATCGAGGGCAAAATAAATAATGGCAGCTCACTATCGCGATGAATTGTTCCACGGGAAAGACGATCCCGATACCCACGCATCCGCGAATCGCTGGCGCCACCAAGAATCCACCACGTTTGCCAAACATGCGAATGCCGGACCTCGAGAAGCGCAGCACACACCAGTTATGCTGGCTGGGAATGCGCAGCATGGGGAACTTGAAGCTGCGAGGAGCGAACAGGAGGAATTGGAGCAGAGGGATGCGGTGGATGGGGTTGGGAGGGGGGGCGCGGGCGCGACGGTTAAGTGTGGTCCGTTGCTTAACTATCGGAGGATGGAAAATGAAGTTTGGTATGGGAGTGTGCTCATTGTGGTTGATACGCAATCGAGCCGAGAGGATGTGGTGCCGGAGTTGAGGTTGAGGGTTTTGGCGAGGAGACAGGCTACGCAAAATGGTAACGGGATGGGTATTTCCACTGATAATGGTCATGCTGAAGCGCATGGGGTTATTAATGGAGTGGACTATTCTGAGAATCGAAACCCGGAACAAGCACCAAATGGGAATATTCCAATTCATAGCGGACAAGAAACTGCTTCCAGCAATTCGGAAGAAATCAAGATTAGAGGAGTCAAGCTATATGCAGATGTGGCGAATACTTTCTGGAGATTTCATATACATGTTCCCATGCAACAAGAAGAGGTTCAATGCGAATATAGCATTCCCGGACTCACATTTGCCGAGGGGGGAAAGACGGATAGACAAAACTTTTTCATACCGGCGGTTACGGAGAGTATGAGGATAATGTTTCATTCTTGTAATGGGTTTAGTGTGGGCACGGATGAGGCTTCTTATAGTGGTGCTTGTCTTTGGAGAGATGTTGCGAGACAACATGAGGAAAATCCGTTCCATGTTATGTAAGATGCCCCATTTTGGTTGAGGCGTGGTAAATACTGATATCTCATAGGCTTGGTGGTGGAGATCAGATATATAATGATGGAATCAGAGTCAATGGACCTCTGAGACCTTGGACTGATATTGGCAATCCGAAGAAGAGAAGAGAATATCCTTTTCCGGAAAAGTTGAGAAAGGAATGTGATGATTATTACGTCAAGAATTATCTTCGCTGGTAAGTTGATGACTGCAATCGAAGATTCAGTAATTGGGAAGCTGACTTCAAACGTAGGTATTCGACAGAACCCTTTGCTGCAATGAATGGCAAGATTCCTCAAGTCAATCTCTGGGATGATCATGATGTAGGTTTTATTTTGTTTTAATGATAGTTATATCTGCTAATTAATCACATAGATCATTGATGGCTTTGGCTCATATGTCGATGAATTTATGCGTTGTTCCGTCTTTCGTGGTATCGGAGGCGTTGCTCATAAATACTATTTACTGTTCCAACATCACATCGCACCTCCGCCATCTACTTTCACAACTGGTACGTATCCTCGAACATCTTTCTCTTTCATTATTACTAAAATTTCTCAGATGCACCTCAGACCATGTTAACGGATGGGGTTGGAATTGATCCACGTCAAATAGAAAACACCTACGTATTGGAGAATGATGTTCCTGATCCAAGTTATATCATGGGTGATAGCCCCGGTGTAAGTAATTCGAAGTTTTTGTTATTATATTAGCTAAACATTTGCAGCCATATGTAGCAGAACGCTCTCGTAGTATCTATGCAAGATTGGGTGCAAGAATTGCATTCTTTGGTATCGACGCGAGAACAGAAGTACGTATTCACAATCTAAGACCAAAAACGCCATATTGACTCTTGATATAGCGTACTCGTCATCAAGTGAACTATCCAGAGACATACAAGAAGATTTTCGATCGTCTCAGAGCAGAGCTTACAGCCGCAAAAGCATCTCCAAATCCTATCGAGCATTTTATTATTTTACTCGGAATTCCTATTGCTTATCCCGTAAGTTAATGACGACGAATCTGATGTATTCTAGTGCTAATATTCGTAGCGTTTGACATGGTTAGAGAACATCTTTTCGAGCCCCTTAATGGGCCCACTCAAATTCATGAACAAGCGATTTGGTTTTGGTAAGCGACGCTTTCATCCCATCCCCCAATCCATTGTTCATCTACTAACTTCTCCCAAGGCGGAAGTTTCTTTAACCACTTCGACGGCAGCGTCGATCTTCTCGATGACCTCGACGATCACTATACAGCCCACACCCACAAAAAAGAACGTCACTACCTCGTCACACAACTCCAATCCCTCGCCTCCCAATTCTCCGTCCGCATCACTATCCTGGGTGGCGACGTACATCTCGCCGCCGTCGGCCGTTTCTATTCAAACCCTAGCCTCCAAATCCCCGTATCGAAAGATTTCAGATATATGGCGAATATTATTTCTTCAGCCATTGTTAATAAACCTCCTCCGCCAGCAGTGGCAAATTTGTTGGCGAAGAGAAATAAAATTCATCATTTGGATCACGAGACGGATGAAACGCTACTCAGTTTCTTTGAAAGGGATCCCGGGGATGAGAGGAAGAGTGCAAAGAGTAATACAGTCACGATGCCTAGTCGCAATTGGGCAGTTCTTACGGAGAATTCGCCCTCATCCATTTCCCCCCCTGCTATTCCTTCCAATCAAAACAACGATACAAACACCACCAACAACACAACCACCGACTCCAGACCCTACGACCTCGAAACCAAAGACACCCCCAAAGACGGGCACGCTCCCCTCCACAAAGGCGAAGACGGAGCAGGTAGTACGCATAAAGCGGCGGCGGCCGAACACCATGGCAAGAGCGGCGATGGCAGTTTGGACGTGGTGATCCGCGTCGAGATTGATCAGCATGATGCGCAGGGCAGGACGAGGGGCTATGGCATGTCGATCCCGTTGTTGAGATATGAGGGGGTGCCGTTGGTCGTGGCGGAGGGCAGGAAAAGTTGGGCGGGGAGTAGGAGGAGTTTGAGGGGGAAGAGGAGTAGGGGTGCTGTTGCTGGGGCGACTGGGACGACTGGGG